>LS056157.1:0-12976 GCA_900241095.1 Acartia tonsa
AACACTTCAAAGTTGAGATATAGAGCTAAAAATGTATACAGATACTATTAGGGACATGTACTAGAACATATCAAAGTCATATCTCAACCAGGGAGGGAGTACTGGCCCCCTATAGTCGACTACAGAAAATCCATTTTTTAAAGAAAAATGCGCTAAAACCATTTTTATATGTTGACACCTAAGTAATTCTGATAACAATAAGTGGGGTAAAATTGCTTTCAAAAAAGTTCTCATAAAAAAAACACACTGTATATGTGTTTTCCTAGCTGCTACCAAAGACAAAAGGCTAAAATTTCAGTAGACAATTGTAGGACCAATGAACTTCTGCTTTTTAACACACATTGTCTGTTCATTTGCTTTATACTTTGCAACTCATGGATGTTTTAATCCTTGTTTTATTATTTAAATTCTCAATATATCTAACTCTGTAAACGTATAATCATAGGTATGATGCAAATTTGATACATAATAGGACCATTTTTATAAATGTGATTGCATTAACAAATGTTAAGATTTTCTTTGACTTATTCGATGGAAAAAGTTAAAAAAAAATTTACAGGCAATTTTTCTTAGAAGGTTTCAGGTACCCTCCCTAAAAATACTTTTGAACCTTCCTTGGACCCAAAGGAATCTTGATTGTAAAAGAGAATCATATCGGTTGAATGCTTAGCCAAATCTTTAGATAGATAGACATCCTGTTACTTATATATAAGCAAAAGTCCATTGCAATATAAACTCTTATTTACAAATAAAATTCTTCTTCGTGTTTGCCATTTTATTGCAAAAATTTTGCAAAGCAGAGCAATCAAAATCTAATCATAAATAAACAGCTTCAGCCTATTACATATGGATCAATTCAGGGGTAGAGGGATTAGATAATGGAGGATAAATTATTCAAATAATATTGAAAAGGATTTCTCATCTTTGCTAAGTTTTAACAAATCATACAATAAAATATATATCTCTTCTTTGATGAAACAAGCGGCAACCATCATCTAAAATATCAAAAAAATTATATTTTTTTTATAAAGATTCAATTGACTTATACCTTTATGCATTAGGTGTTATTGTTATTATAATGGGAATAAGATGTTTGTAAGGTGCATGCAAATGCGTGCAGAAGGGGGTTGTATCCACCCACGTGGCAAAATTAAAAGGAGCTGAAATCCCCAAGATACACATTCCTAAACAGCCAAGGGGAGTGTCAAGTTGAAAGTCACACCCCCCACAAATTTAAGAGAGTGTGAAAAATTTCTGCCTCAATTTAACAGTCGACAAAGGACGCTTTTTGGACTTTTTTTTGTATGTTGTTCATGCGTATTCAACCCTTCTTGTTGTCTGTATTACACACTCTCAAGCTCGCATCTCTCTGGTAAAAGCCTGTGCACGCCTCTGTATGCATGTGTGTGTGTGTGTGTGTGTGTGTGTGTTTGTGTGTTAATGCAATACTTTTGTAATTTTATTGCAGGCATTTTGAAGATTACAGATATTTATGCATAACACATATTTAAAAAGCAAAGCTTTTCTATAATTTGTTATCATTCTCTTGTATGGTAGATTACAGAGCTTAATAAACAAAAAGTAGCCTGTAAAGGTTTTGGAAGGTTAAGCAACGAAACAAGCAAATAAAATATCCTTTAAAAACAATTATAGCCAAAAAACTTACCATACTTTACTAAATATATTTTCATCCCGGGATCTTTCGAGATAAGAAAATGGATGATAAATTGAAATACATCCTTAATTATGTTAAACAAAATTACTCTTTCTGTAGATTAAAATTATTTTTAAAGTTTGGAAACTAATAGTTAGGAACCAACCAATCAAATTCAATGGAAGTGTCAAAAGTTTTTAAGCCAACTTGATAATAATACTTTAGTTACCAGTTTAATTTAGAGTCCAATGTCCCTCTTTTTGTTTTTGAGCCAACGAATAAGATAACGTGCTTATAAAGCTATGGACATAAGTGTAATTTACAATCCAATGTCCTCTCCCTTCCAGGCCTTCGTTTAATGGACTTTGTCATCCTTGTTCAACTATACATATTGATTTATAGCTTTGAATATTCAAAAGCTTGATATATTAGGCCCCAAAATAAATAGAACTATTTTATATGCATATTGAAATAATGGTATCACATTAAATAAATGGTTCTAGTCTGGGGGTTTAGAACAAATATCATAAATAAAACAATATTGAAAATATGATTAGAATATTTTAGACCATATTAAGGTATGCAGGAATAAGTCATTAGAAGATAAATTAAAGATAACGTCGCCTAGAAATTGATGGAAATATTAATAAAACTTTTTCCAGTATGTCTTCGAAACCGATTAATATATCCTTTGGATGAGAACCGGTTCGCATCCATACGAAAAAAATATGTCTAGCATCGTATTATATACAGTTTTCTACGAATATAAAAATGGTTTTAATCCTATAATTGTACATTTTATATCCACGGAAAGCTGTTACAGTATAGCTTCGAACCCGATTTATATCATCTGGATTAGAACCGATTCTCATCCATATTGAAAACTCGTGTATAGCATCGGCTTGGTGACAATTTTCCACGAATTTCAAAAATTAAAATTGTCAGGCCATCGGTCTCTTGGGACTCACAAAACTGGTTTTAATCGTAAAATTTTTAATTTTATTTTTTATAATACGATGTGATAAATAACTATTCTTTCTATATAAATCCATTTATGTAATCTAATACCATGAATGTGTTTATCTATTTTTGTTTAAAATTTACATTGGGTATTATTTGCACATAATTACTGAGCGGCTAAACTGTATCAATTTTCAAATTATTACCGCCGGGGCAAAAATACAATTTTTTCGGTATGATAAAAAAAAGGGGAAGCTTATAATTTAAGTTGCGAAATGCATCAAATAAAAGTGATTTCTATAACCTTTTCTACATAAGTATAACAGTACAAAATAAGGATATTTAATGTTTAAAAATACTCTCAAATGTATAGGTTATAGGTTTTTGCTATTTGATTTTGAAATAGTTTAATACCATTAGCATTATGGAGGGAGGGGAAATTGGAGTGGAACCCAAAGTTTTATAACCACGTTCTCTTATTCGCAAAGCTCAAAAACTTTTATTGATTTTTGACTTGTTAATTTCAAACTTGATTTCATCTCTGGGGATGGTAATTACACATCAATTTATCCTAAATCTATATATATAACTTTTCAAAATTCTTAATTTGGCTTGAGACAACTGTGCTATAAGATGTTTGTTTATCCTATTAGCAGGGTGGAAATAGAGTAGAAATCTTTTAGATGTAAGTTGGGATACAAAATATTTATATTTATAAAGATAAAGAAGTTGTAATATTTTGTAAGGTTACCAATTTGTAACACATCGCTTTTGCTGTGATATTTTGATATGACAACAATTTGTACCATCCTTCCCTGTTTTTTTTTCGCTCTTATACGATGTAGCACCTTTCCAAATATTTTTTTCGCTGTTACATTTTTGAAGCACCATTTGCTGTTTATATTGCTATCATATTCATTTTATGACAGAAATTTGTAGCACCTTTCACCGTTTTTTTGCTGTCAAAATTTGGTATGACAATAATTTGAAGTGACATCCAACTCTTAAACTATTAGGGGCCAAGGTTGCTCAATTTCTTCATGCAAACAAACAGTGAAAACTTTTCAGTGGTTTTAATCGAAAAAAATCATGTTTTGTTTATGTGCCTATTTTAACCCATTCTCCTTAGTTCCTTCTTGAGCATAAATATCCAAAGTTTTCCTAATTTCACAAACTTTTAAATCAATAGGACAATTCTAAATGCCTAAATTAACTGTAAAAAAAATTAAGTTGTTTTAATCATATCTAACTATTAAATTGATAAATACAATTAGCATAAATTAAAGATAAGGGCGTAACCGGTACGTACGGACAGACGTAAAGACTCATATTATAGAAAAACCCCATTTTAATAATAACTAATCTTCGCAAAAAGCTCATAGATACATTTCTTTAACAAATATATGCCTATTTTATTTTTGTTGGAAATAGGACTGACACTCAGAAAAAAATATCTTATAACTCTAAAATACTTTTCAATTTTTTCACATATGCTTTTATTAAGAATGTGCTATTGCGCAAATATAAGAATTATTTATTTAAGTATCCTTTAAAGAGAACTATTGTAATCATAATTACTCCTAAGACAAAAGGTCTTTAGTAAATAAGTGCATTTTGTATGTGTTTTATCGTTTCCACCAAAATTTTATTCCAAATTAAAAGTTTTGCCTGCTCAGAATTTTGTGTGCTATCACTTTCACCATAAATATCACATTAACAAATTTGCAGAATTGCAAATTATTACTAAAGCACTAAATGTTTTTTGGTTTAATTAAAACTATTTATCCTGCATTTTTACGAAAATGATAATTTGCAGAACATAATGCACAGGAGAGCTTTTATAGTTTTGAGATTATGTTTACATTTTATCATCAGAAAGGATGGAGCACCAATCTAATAGTTTTATTATCATGTTTCTTTATTTGATAATTATATATAGTAAACTTTTTAGCAAATCACTTTATAAATGGATACAGAGTTAGGTACCTGAAATATAAAATATTCTACCACTCAATTGCTGGGATTTTGGTTTGCTGTTTCAATAGCAGTGTCTAAACTTTTCAACAGAAACTTACAGATATCTTTTTTATTATAATTATTTAATTTACATTAAATAAGAATAAATTTATTATTACTTGGATCTTTCACCATAATATCAAGTACTCTGATATAGTGAAACTTGTAGCTGGCTAAAATAACGATCCTACCCCCTTAAACCTATCCCCTTTCCTCTTACTTGATGAACGATCTGGCCAATAAGTGATGTCCATGTTAGCAACCTAAATTGGCGACAATTTTTCTCTGTCATAATATCCACGTATATTCTATATCCATTACCTAATATAAGGATGATAATATGTTAACCTTTTTATCCCCATCATCCCTGGAATTTATAATAGAGTTAATTTTTATTATTATTTTTAGGCGATGGCTCCGCGTCTGATGGTTATGGAGTGTTTGCTATTGATCTACCACATCAGGAAATTGTTTATAAAGATAATGAAACAAGGATGACAACAACCATAAAAGCGAAGCCCCACAAACCAAAAAGACAAATATAAAATAGCATTCATAATTATTCAACATTACTAAGAAGTCTTGACAAAAAATTCCAAATAAAAATAAAAGTATCCCAAGAATACTCTTTATGCTCAGGGTGTTTAATGCTTACATACTTTGGCTTGACTTAAAGGGGCATCACTTGTAACTTAGTGCCAAATCGTCAAAAACAAATGTTTTATCGAAAATGTTTTTACATTTAGGAAAGCTATATATAGGTCCTAAGAGGGTTTTTAAATTTTAGATTTGATTCTGGGAATGGTTTTAGAATATAAATTTATCGAATCGTATTATAGACAGCCTTCCGCGGATAATATATGAGAAATATAAGATTAAAACTAGTTGTTACCCGGGGCTTACAAAACTAGTATTAATTTTATGATTTTTTTTATATTTGTGGAAAATTATCTGTAATGCGATACAATACATGGTTCTTCAATATGGCTCAGAACCGGTTCTAATCTTGCGGATATTAATCGGTTTCGAAGCCATACTTAAAACCTTATTGTATTGCATTTCTCTAAACGCCCAGTGGGATTAAAGCTTGTAACTTACAGTAAATTCCTTTCCATTGAACCTATACTATAATTTTAGTGAGGGCCTTGAAATGCTAAGAAATGAAGAAAAGATATTCTTTTTTTCGTTTGCTATGTGGGATATTTTTACTCATTTCAATATTTTAGTGGAGTTAAAAGTTTTAATTGAGTCTAGGATTGCTAAATATTAGGTATTTGAAAAAATAAGGGCCTTTCTTTCCTAAGTTAATTTGCCATATTTTTTTTTATCGAAGAATTCAAAAAGTGTTGGGTCGAACCCAGGAAAGGTATAGCCAACAAGTAAAATAAATCTAAAATAATATATTCATGGGGTAGGGGCAGATAAAAATATTGTCCACGAAGCGTTGCTGCCCAAATTCACAAAAAAATCAGCGGAGATTAACAAATATTTCTTAACTAATTCAGTTGTTAGTTACAGCTGGGTCAAACCATCAAAAAAATTTTGTGACCTATTCACTCCAAAACATTGTAAAAGTAACTCTATCTAACCCCCTCCCCCTTAATATGACGTCACTGCTTAATTATATTCATGACCATATCAAAATCTTCACTGTATAATAACATGATGACATTGGTCAGAGATTAAATTTACACAAAGGCCCAAGGTTCACTACTACAACACTGGGAGGGAGGGGACATTGAAATGTTTGTTAAAATAGTCCCCAAAGTTTTATAAAGCTTTTCCTTAAATGTTGGGGATTTTTATTTATTTTGGATTGGTTGGTTCATAAAAGTGAGTTTCCAAATGTTTCAACTACTAATTGTAATCTACAGAATGTGTATCATATTATAGGTCATTGTCTTATCCCTTTAGATCCCTGAATACTAATGTAGAAATAGAATTACAAGTATATATTCACTAAACAAACAAATAAATTTTTATCTCTCTTATAAATAAATAAATACGTAGTTTTTATAAACAGTACATCACATACAATGGGTCTACAGTTTATAACAAAGATAAATCAAATTTCAAAAAAAGATATTTATTGAAGTTTCTATAGATCCTCTATCTTTAAAAGGTTAAAACCTGCTCATGACCTACATGAATTTTACTGTATGCAATAATGATAAAACTTGAATAGTAAGTTCTTTCCCTCAAAAGTCATATCGTGCGCAGACACCTCATTTCCTCCTTATTTTTGTAATAAACTTCAATAAGGGGATGGGGACGTATTTTTCTTTCTTGATGTCTAAAACCAGCAGCGTTTTATCCTAATATAACCTAACCTAATTTGACCTAAAGTTATACACAAACACACGAAAACTAGCTCCTTTTTTTCAATTTGTTTTCAAAAAAGGGAGAGGGATGTTTCTGTGCTTGACTAGACATTTAGGGGAAACCACCGACTAGTTTAATATGGGAAAGAAAGTAAAAAGATTATGTGGTGCTATAAAATTGACAATGCCGCTTAATCTTTTAAAATGGCCTAGAACAGTCGCCCAAATGAGCACTTAATTCTGGTACAACTACAATATATCTATGAAATTTTTTTCTGAAAATTTTAAGCAAATCTTTTAAAACTTTTTAACGAGAAAGGGAGTTCAGATAAAAATAAATTTAGGAAATGAGCTCGAAATTATATTTTATAATAATATACAATATTCCATTTTTAATGGTTTGTATTATTTATTAATTGCGATAAGAAAAAGGTGAAATTTCCTTTTAATCATTGAATATTACTGGTTCTTTATATGAATTTTTGGATGAAATTTAAAAACGGGTTTATTATTACTTGGATCATACACCACATTTTTATGTTCTTAAATAAAGTGAATCTTGCAGCGGGGTAAAATAATAATTCCAAATTTTACTTATCCCCTCCCCTCCTACTGGATGAACGAACTAAACAACAGACGATTTCCTTGTTAGCAAGCTAAATTGAAGACAACTATTCCCCTGTCATGATATCCACGTCCATTAATTTAACATATATTATTCGACTTATTGTCATCACGCCGAGCCTGTTTAGCAATGTTGCATTTTTGCTCGTAATTTTGTTCCAACAGATAACAATCTTTGTATTAATCATGCACCTAGAGCTTACTCAGGAGGGGAAAGGACAATGTGAGATTTGTTTTTTTGGTTTGTTTTTTCAAAGTTTTGAGATTTCTTAAATGTCCAATTAAAAAAGGGGGAAATCTTTGAATTTGTTTAATGTTTTTTAATGTTTTAAAAACATTGAGAAAGAAAATCTTCGAACTCAAAAACATTTAGAAAAAAATCCTCCAATGAAAACATCCAATACTGATAATGAAAATCTATCTAGTTCTCCGTGTAAAAATACACAATTAAAAATGTTGAAAATCTGTACCTGTCCTTGTCAGTAAATATGTCTAATTATTCACAATGAATAGTTAAAAACAAACTGGGTCATTTATGTTAGTATGTCTTTTAGCATTTAATTTGTACCCTTAAAATTTACTGATAGATTTTTTTAATTAGACAATCGATTTATCCAATAAATGGGCATATCAATATTCACTTAGGTATGCCTATTGTTAATAAAGTTTATTTTAGTAAATATACATCCTTTTCATAATCGATACGCTTCTATGGAAAATTAAATTCTTATAAAATACGGTACAAGCGATGATTTATTAGAAATAAAAAAATATCTTTTATATACTTATTCAAAGAATTTCGAATACATTGCTTAATAATCAATGCCAATTGAGAGAGTAAAAAGAACACAGTTTATGTACAATATCCGGCCATATTATTGGTTGAAACGTGTACACATTTATTCTTTTTTGTCAATATGTAATAAGTCAGTTATAGTATAAAACTAGCTTTCTGGAAATTATGTCATCTAAAAATTGCGTGCTTGTATTAGCTATGAATCATATGTGACTAAATCTAAATGCTAGACTAGTTATTTAATCGCATCGTATTACAGACAGCTTTTCGTGGATATAGAAATAAAAAAATTAAAGATCAAAACCAGTTTTGTTAGCCTCGAGTGGCCAAAGTCCTGGAATAGCAAAATTGGTATAAATTTAGTTTTCTGGGGTTATAAATCAATTAGAAAACTTATAAACAAACTAAAATAACAGGGAATCATAACTGTAGCCAAAAAGCTGGACTTCGAGACAGTTTCCAGGTATTACCTGACCCTGGAGGCCAGGGATCAGGCTCCAGGTGGACAACACAGATCGGAGACAACCATCATGACCATTAATGTCAGGGACAGTGATGATTTAGGTAAGTTTAGTTTACTTTTAGCGCAGGTAGATAAGGAAAGTGTCATGTATGATGTTATAAAAATACAACTAAATCCATCTCTTTTTTTGGGGGGTTTCCTGTCCCACTTTCACTCTCATCCATCTTTTTTAGACATATGTTTAAGACGTCACACAAAACACTTTCCGTATCTCCACAGCGAAGGTACTCTATAAATGTATCTTTATGTCGTGTATCCATCTGTCCGTCCGTTACGCCACGAATTCCAGATCATCTACTTAGTTTCTCTAACAAATAATAAACAAAACTTGAGTAATTAAAAATAATAATTTTTTAAAAATGCAAAAAGATGTCTTTTTTGTCTATTGCATTTTTAAATATAATTTTTATTAAATAACCACAGTTTTTTACCTTTACTAGCCTGTAGGGGCACTTTGTAGACCCACTTCAAAAAGAGCAGAAAATTATTTTTTAAAAGGAGGGTGGAGATACCCACCCCAAAAATAGTTAAAACCCTTCTCTTGACGCATAAGAAACTTTATTGTAAAGGAGAACAATATCGGTTCAGTAAGCGAGATCTTTCGTTACAGACACAAAAGGCTTATTACTTTATATAAAAGGATACTAAACATTTTTCTTCATATTTCAGGACCTGAATTTACCCATTCTCTATATACAGCGAGCATTTCAAGAGCTGAACTTACTGGTGCTTTAGGTAAACAATTTTTATTACTATTTGAAATACTGATTAAATAGGAATAAGATCTTTAAATGGGCGTTTTCCATCAAAGTGCCTTGTTAAGCAAAATTACCACATTTCCTTTATTTTTGAAATTTTTACATAGATTTAAGGGAGGGAGTGTGCTTCTAGTTTTCCTATAATTCTTTATTAATTTTGTTCTGGTTAGGTTAGGTTATATTAAGTACTTGAAAGCCCCTCAGGGTTAGGGCATCGCAGGTATAGGATCTCTACATGGATTAGTCATAGAAAAATACCCCTACCCCTCTCTGATTAGTTAGTGCTCGACAGGCAATTTGTAAGAAAGTACTCTTAAATCTTTTTGATTCCACAGTTTTTCTATATAACCTGCTTCTAATGATATTAATAACTAAGCTAAATAAGGTTTATGAGGTTATATGTCGACGCTACAATTAATGTTTTTCAGATGTACAACCCGAGAAATTGGAGGCACAGGATGGTGATTCTCTAAGGGCTGAAATGTCATACACAATTGTCTCTGGAAAACCTGACGATTACAAAGAATACTTCAATATAGACAGAAGGACAGGTTGCACTTATTTTTGCTAAATATAACATTTATAATTAAATAATATGCAGCTATAACAAAAATGTTTTGTGACGCCCCTAGAGGCCTCAAGTTTATTTTGATGAAGTGAGAAGAGGAGAAGTCGACCATCAACTTTTAGATTTTAGTTTTAAAAGAAAAAGTAATAGAAAATTTGGGGTACTTTTGAGATAAGATTTATTTTAGGATAAAAAAGTACCCTCTCCAAAAATGGTTATAAACCTTTCTTATATATATGAGATGCTTTTCTGTAACGGAGAACCATATTGGTCTTGCGGTAAGCGAGATCCTTCGGTACACACAGACAAACAAACACAAAGACATCCGGATTGACATTTTTTGTGCTTCAGGTGTTGTGCGACAAATCAAAGAAGTTGGTTCTGATAGCCCTATTGAAAGGTAAATTATTTCCTGTGATTTTAAAGTTTTTTTTTTTTAAATCTCTAAAAGCGTAAGACCGTCCGTACGTAATAGATCAAATCGTTAATTTAGACATATTAGAAGTGCTCTGTCGATTTCAAACTTTATGTTTTCTGTAACAGTTCTGTACGGTTTAGAAAGCGTATCAACTCTATAATCGTTATACAAAAAAAGACGTCCATTTAAAACATGTTGTTTTTTTTAGCAACAATTTTTTTATGATAATTAGCCTTTTCATCTGTTTTTTTGAACAATGATTCCTTGGATAATAAAGTAAAATATTTTAAGCAGAAAAATCCTATCATCAAGTCTTAAACTTTAGATTGATAGCTTCGTTTTTAAGGATGCTTCTTAATTCTATTAAACTATGAACAGATAACAACTGGTAGAAAATTTAAGGATATAAAATAGTTCCTCTTTAGTTGAAATATCGTTTATTATTTCAGATTTGAATTAACCGTGCAAGCCGAAGAGAAAACAAGGTTGAGAAAACGCAAAGAAACGAAGCTAATTATCAATGTTAACGCCGTGGATGCTTTCCCGCCGGTCCTTTCTGTTTCTGCTGATCAAGGTGAGTCTTTGGCTGACGGAATGACCAACATAATTTATAGAGTAGTTAAGCTGAAGGAAGGAGGGGACATTGGAATTAGAATTTCACTGTCACCAAAAGTTGTATGAGCATGTTCTCTAATTTTTGGTTCAAAACTTTGGATACTTTTAAAAAATCTTGATTGGTAGGTTAAAATTTGCAGGGTTCAAACTTTACAAACTATTTTAATCTTCGTAAAGAAAAATATTGTTTATCATCATTTTAGATGTATGTAAATTTATCGCCCATTGCCTTATCCATTAAGAGTTTCGCCCATATTAACATGATTAAAATTAGTGCAACTTAAGTATTAAGGTTATTTTTAGAACTCGGAAAATACTGGTACGAATTGGTTAGGAAGATTTATGAATGTCTTTATGTGATTTTATGCTATTTTCCTCATCTCTCCCGCTATCCCCTAGGGGCTAGGGGCGAAATAAAAAATATAAAAATGAAAAATTTCAAAATACTAAATCAATTACAACTTACAAATCAGTTTGATACTTTTTTTATGTTTGGTCAAAATCTTTTGCAAAATAAAATATAATAGGCTATAAAATATGAATCGTACGTGTTGATAAAAAACAGGCATCTAAAGGGATAAGACAATGACGATAAATTGATTTACATCTTTAATGATTCTACACAAAATTACCCCTTCTGTAGATTACAATTAGTCGTTGAAACGTTATTACACTCAACTTTAAAAACCAAGTAATCAAAATCAATAAAAGTCCCTAAGTTGTTAAAGTTGTCCCATCCCACCTTGGATAAAAGTGTGATTTAGAAAGATATCTGGTTGTGATGCCGGCTATATGTCTACCAGGTCTAGACTAGGACTTATATTTGACAGGGCTAAATATATTTCCAGTATGCCTTCAAAACCTATTAGTATTCGTAGATTGGAACCGGTTCCCAGCCACACTGAAAAAAGCATGAACACAATTTTCCAATAATAATAAAATAAAAATCATAAAATAATTCTACTTTTGATCTTCGGCCCCTCGAAGTTAACAAGAAGATGATTAAAGCCCATCTACAGATTATGACGTAATACGTTAAAATAACCAATGAGAGGCCAGCATAAATTTTACCATTGTTTAATTACAGTGTATACTGGCCTCTCATTGACTATTCTATCGTATGACGTCATGATATGTGTTTAGGGACTTTAATCATCTTCAGTTGACAAAACTGTTTTTTTTTATATTTTAATATCCACGGAAATTATATATCTAAACTAATTATATTACATATATTTAATCTAAGGAATATTTTGCGCTGCCAATTTTATCTAGTTAAGCATAAGAGATAAAATGTACAGTGCAAAAATAACACTTTATCCTCTCGCCATAGAAAAAAAAACTATTTATTCACTCATTTTTTTTAGGTTTTTATGTTAAAAAAATCTTTCTTACAATTTGGGTCGGTCCTAACGTCTGTCTGTCCGCAACAGATAGCGCTTATTGTTAATTTAGTCATGTTAGAATCATCCTATCGAATTCAATAATTTCTGGCGTGTGATATCGAATGAATTTTAATCAATTGTTTCATGAAAAAGGTGTTTCTTGTACTCTATAATAGCTTATGTTAGCTTGTAGTTTTAGTATTTTTAGCCTTTTATTTATTGGTCTATGATGTGATAATAGTTATTTCTCGTATCGTATTGTAAACGGCTTTCCGCGGATATAGAATGTACAATTATAAGATTAAAACTAGTTTTTTTAGCCCCGTGGTGCCGAAGGC
>LS056158.1:0-12975 GCA_900241095.1 Acartia tonsa
GTTATCCTAATAAGATAAAAGTTATGCTTGAAAATTGTTTTAATAGCTATTATTATATGTTGCATTTTTAGATAAACGTGAGAATTATGATCAGAATTTGCGTATCATTTGTACTCTTTTGCGTCATTGCGTATTTTCAGATATTTATTACCCGTCATCATTTATCTACCTATTTATATAACCTTGTTGTTAAATAAAGAATGCTATGTGAATCAACACAGGGGGGAAGGGGACATTAGGCTGTGTATTACACTAGTTCCCAAAGTTTAAAATAACGTTTTCTTATTCTTAGGCTTAACAACTCTGGGGACTTTTATTGAATTTTATTGGTTGGTTCATTAAGTTTTTCAAATGTTTAAACCACTAATTATTGTCTACCAGATGGGTAATTTTGTGTATTATCATTAGGGATGTTCATCAATTTATCGGTCATTATCTTATCCCTTGATATCCCTGAAAGAATGCTATGTTTGTGAATCAACAAGCTTCTATATCTATCAGCATTACGGGGCGTAATCAACATTTTTAATGAGTGGTGCAAAATTTTTGTTTACTTTACAGGGGGGGTGGTGGTATTGTACTGTTAATTACCCAAAGTTTTATGATCATCTTTTCTAAATCATTGGCTAAAAAGTTTGGGCACTTTTATTAAATTAAGATTGGTTTCTTTATGCAGTATCCAAAAGATTAAAAAATAGATATAAAATATCTACAGAAATGTTGATTTTGTTTATGATCATTGGGTATGTACATGTGGGAAACCATTTGTCGGAGTAAAGCTTGATATTTTTATATGTAGGTTCTTTGCTATTTGCTAGTTGAATAGGTAAACCCCAATATAATTACTGCATCAAAAACATCTTACCTCCCATTAACACGTTAGATGCAGGGAGGGAGGGGATATAAAGTTGTTTAATACACTAGTCCTCAAAGTTTTATAATAACGTTTTCTTATTCGTTAGCTCAACAACTTTGGGGACTTTCACTGAATTTTAATTGGTTGGTTTATTAAGTTGAATGTTCAAACGTTTCAACCACTAATTTTAATCTACAGAAGGGGTAATTTTGTGTGTCATCTTTGGGGATTTACATAAATTTAAAGGTCATTGTCTTATCCCTTTAGATCACTGGTAGATGCTCCGGCCACCCTCTAGACACGCCCCTGATATATACCTCCAGAAGCTTAAACCACACATTTTTTGCACATATCCAGATCGATTCCTCTCCTCTCTCTCTTTTCTTACCCCTTCATTGTATTGTTATAGTGAGGAGCATGAGTTAAATAATATAAACTTAAGCGATTGTTTAATTTAAACTTTTTTCATATTGTTTAATTCTGTTCATTTATGAAAAACGGGAAGCTTCTTTTAGTGGACTGGCCTACCATTGGTCAATAAAAATGTAAACTAGCATGTCATTGGTAATTTAGCCTTAGTCATTTGTATTGTATGACGTAATTTTTTACAGGCACTATAAAGAGCTTCTATAACTGTAACATTATTTTAGAAGCATTGTAAGTATTTTCATAGTTTTCTTTTTTAGGTTCCTTATTTATTAGTCCATGACATGAAACGCCATGACCAAACAACCCAGGATAACCAGGGGGAACCAAATGTATCCTTTGATTGCACGACCTTTGTCTGAGAAGTCCTAACTGTGCATGGTAATGAGTTGCGCCTGTTTGGGCCAAGGCATTCCCCCTAATCTAACTATTAATGTCGCGCACCTGACATAGTAGCAGCAGGAACCATTTTTAACGTCTTTAGTTATGAAGCGGTGTCAAGCCGAGATTGAACCTATTACCTAAAGGTTAGGGGCGAAACCAAGAGTAAGAGAAAATATAAGAATATCTTCTTAAGTAAACAGACAACACCTCAAATTCCAAACTATAATTTCCTTCCTTTTTTGTGAATAATAATCTAAGCGTACCCCTTTGTTTTTTTTGCTTTGTCTCTTTCCTATTTTTGATGATTAACCCAAAGACGCAGAGAAATAGGGATAGGGCAATTGATAATAAACAATGATTAATTCAGAAATCATTCTTTTGATAACTATTTTGATAATTATTTGGGGAAGATTGGATTGTAAATTACAATTATTACACTAGTCCCCAAAGTTTTATTATTCCTTGGTTTATTAAGTTGAGTGTTAAAAAGTTTCAACCACTAATTTTTGTCTACAGAATTGTGATTTAGTGTGTCATCATTGGGGATGTACATAAATTTATGGGCCATTGTCCCATCCCTTTTTATTCCTGAGAGACGCGCCAGTGCACGACTTTGATCCCCCCCTCCCTCTTCTTTTTATATATGCTTGAATACAGGGATAAAGGGATAGATAAAAGATAAATGTATTAAGAAAAAATATCCTTCCATCTTCTAATTCAGTTTAAATCCCTTTGTGTTTTTAAAGCTTTTTACAGTATAGCTTAGAAACTGATTAATATCCAATGGAATATAACCGGTTCTTTACCATACTTAAAAATCATTTTCTACAAATATTATAAAATCATATTATTAAAACTAGTTTTGATAATCTGGGCCTTCAGCTCTTCAATTTATTTTTTCAATTAAATACCTAGGGAAAGTTGCTATTTAGGACCCATTCTTGATAGTCCGTTATCTGTTAGGTATTACTTAAAAGCCATTAGGTGTACATGAACAAAAATTTATTTTAAGCTGTGTATGTCATCATAAAATATAGTTATGTTAATTGACATTCGTTGACAAATATCATTTAAATTGTATATTAATAATTAATTTGCAGTTTGAGAAGGACTCCATCTTCCATTGACGTTTCCCTGTATTCATGAATATTAAAAAATGTATATATATATAGATCCCCTTTCCTTCGATATCAATAATTATTATATTCTACTTCTACTTTTTTAACGCAGTGGAAATTTCATGTAATTCTGATAACTAGCAGTTTTAATAATATACATATTTACACATAGAGAGAGGGGACAGTGTGATTCTTATTACACTAGTCCACAAAGTTTTATAATAATGTTTTCTCATTTGTTGGCTCAACAACTTTGGGGACTTTAATCAATTTTGATTGGTTGGTTCATTAGGTTGAATGTCTGAACGTTTAATTTGTCTCTAGAGGAGGGGTAACTTTGTGTATCATCATTGTCTTATCCATTTAGATCCCTGCCTACAAATAAGCACATAGACATTGTTTTTTTCACCTCCAATTTTAGATATTTCTATTTTACTGTACCTCACCCCTACCTAACCATGGAGTCCTCTTATTTCCTAACCCTTTCCCCCCCGGGGTTCCCAATATCTATCATTATTTTGCCATTACTATTTCCTGTGTGTGTGTGTGAGGGTGTGTTTGTGTGTGAGTGTGTGAGTGTGTGTGCAAGCCTGAGTTACAGGTCTTTGCATAAACTTAGATCTGCCAAAAATTATTTGCAAACTATTTTAATTTTGCAAATTTATTAATAAGTGTTTTGTCATTTGAAACATGGCCTATTATATATAGTAGTAAGGGTGACTTAAGCTTAAGATCTTAATAATAAATGAACTAATTGGGTTCTCCATTTAAAGGAAAGCTTCATATAGGTCACATGATGGTTTAAGGCTATTTCATATTCAGATATAAGTCTTGAGATGTTTTTAAGCTTTTTTTCAGCCCTTTTCAATACAGAGCTCCTAGATGCTAGAGGCAAAGTCGCTAGTTGTCAATAAAACAGGAAAACAATTAGGCATTGCAATTTTTTTGGCAAATGTTCAGTTCATGTATTGTTTGTTAATATCCTTGATTTACACTTTGTTTTAGTCTTAAGAGACACTTAAAGGAGAATTTATTTTACAAGATTCTATTAAGGTTCGTCCGTCCGTCAATTTCAAGCTTTGAATAAAGATTCCTCAACAATTTTAAAAGTTGAAAAGCTCTGTGATTTTTAGCAAAAAATTAAATCTATAAAGGAGGGAATGACATTGGGCTGATTATTATAATAGTCCCCAAAGTAATACAATAACGTATTCTTATTCGTTATCTAAAAAACTTTTATTAAATTTTGATTGGTTGGTTCATTAAGTTGAGTGTCCATATGTTTCAACCACAAAGTTAAATCTACGAAAGGGGGAAATTTTGTAAATCATCCATAAGGGATGTTTCTCGTGAGTGGAGAAAGTCGTTAAAAATCAGCATGTGACGTCATAAAAATAAGGAATTCTCCATCTCTTTTTTAGGGATTTTCTTTCCCACTTCTCCTCTCCTCGTCCCTAATTCTTATGACGTCAGGATTTTTTTTGAGCGACTTTCTCCCCTCACGTGTTCATCAATTTATCGGCCATTGTCTTATCCCTTTAGATCCTATGGTTTTACCATTTACCCCTTTTAACTTTAATTCCAGTGATATGTGTTTAATTGTAATGATAGGATATCGTGACCAATTAGAAGCGGGGTTTTTTGATATTTATTATCATTCTATCACAGTATACTTACAGCTAATGTAACTCTTCTAGTCTACTGTCATATTAGAGGAAGAAAATTGTTCAAAGAAACCACAAAAAAGTTGATCAATTCATTTTGAAAATGCTAATTACTAATTGTTTCAATACCATCTTGTTAGTCAGGGATCTAAAGGGATAAGACAATGGCCGATAAATTGATGTACATCCCGAATGATGGTACACACAATTACCCCTTCTGTAGATTACAATTAGTGGCTGAACTGTTTGAACACTCAACATAATGATACAACCAATCAAAATTAAATAAAAATCCCCAAGTTGTTCTGCACACGAATAAGAAAACGTTATTATTAAACTTTGGGGACTAGTGTAATAAACAGTTCCCTCTCTCCTTGTTTGTGTGTGGCTAACCTATAACTATTGTATAGACGTATGTTTGTCCCACTCTATGACGGTCCAGCTACCAAGGACCGTTACAAATGTTATATACATAATCAAAACTGTATGATTGTTGTATATTAACTACTTATGAAAGGATCTAAAAAAAATTGAAAATAGTTGATGGCGTTCTCTAGGGATACTTTTAATTTCAAAGAGAAATTTTTTTGAGGATGGTTTTTTTTGGTGGTGATTTCTCTTCGGGGGGGGGAAGGTTTCTTTTTTCCCTAAACCCCCAATAGGTGAACGGTTAGCGAGATCTTTCCGTAAACAAAGACAGAGAGACAGATAACCGTTGTCTAAATTTTGAATAAGGTTCTTTGTATTATTTGTATCTACTAAATTTTTTTAAAAATTATTTGACTATTTTATAGTTATAAGCTAATATAATCCAACAAGATGTTTGATGAAGAAAGAACATTAAAGTATTACACAGAAAAGAAATCAATTTAGAATGTAATGTGAAAAATAGTGCATAGCTTTTAGAAAGTTTGATTAAATTTTTTGAAGAATTAATTCTAGAATTGTGTTAAGTAACGTTTAGACACACTTTAATTCTGAGTAGCTTCGCTCATTTACGACCTTAATTATCAAAAAAAAAACCTACTTATTATATCATGCCGTTTTAACAAATATTTGAATTGGCGTTTTTGATAATTGAAATATTGCGTGATGGAAATAGGTGCAAAAACTGGTGGAATCTTTAAAACACACACACTCACACACACACACATACAAACACACACACACATACACACAACATACAAAAATAAGAACGCAACATTCAAAATTACTTGAACACTTGCTTATTAAGAAGATTCACCATTCTAGGAATCTATATATGAAAAATTAAATGAATATGATAATCATATAAAATGTAGGCAAAAATGCAAAAAATGAACACTCGGATTATCTGATAATTATTATAGAGTTGCTACGCTTTTAGAAATATACCTACAATCACAATGCAATAGGTAAATAAGTAAATCTAACAAGCCTAAATTCAAATAAGAGATATCCGTACGGACGGACCGACACCAATTATAAAAGTTTTGCTTTTAAAACACACACATACATTTATGTTATCATAAGTTTACTTAAAACTTTTTTGCTATGTTATAGAATTTGCTAGAATCTTTGCTTCGCTAATAAATAATGAAACATTCTAGTCGTGCTAATGACGTATCTTTTTTTACAAATTCCAAATTCAATCATCTATTCATATTTTTACACAAAATATATTAAATTGATCGTTTTTGTTGATTTTCTGTCGCGGTGGCAAAAAAGTTCATTTACATTTGGTAATATTTTCCATACACGCACACACACATATCAGGGAGGGAGGGGACATTGGGCTGTTTATTACACTAGTCCCCAAACTTTTATAATAACGTTTTCTTACTTTAGGGACTTTTACCAAATTTTGATTAGTTAGTTCAACAAGTTGAATGTCCAAACGTTTCAATCACTAATAAAATCTACATAAGGTGTAATTTTAATTATAATCATTGGGGATGTACATGAGTTTGTCGGCCATTGTCTTATCCCTGAATATTTTCTAATTTTATCAGCACAAATACAAACAGACAAAGACATTTTTTGCGTCAAGATTTGATATTTTCTATGTTTCACACGAATAGAATAATTTTGGTTAACTTACCACTTTTTGTTAAAATTTGTGATCATTTTGTCTTTTTCTCTTAATCATAATTAAAGTCATTAAGGTTTTTTATTGGATTTTGTAGTAGGGCAAATTAGTGCTTTATTTATATTTACTTCATTTGTTTTTATCATTTTTAGTAGTAAAGCAGTAAAGCTACTCTTTTGTTACTTATACTTTAGTGGCTGAGCCTAGCCCTTCAAGGGGAAAGGGGGGTGGAAGGGATGTTAGGCCGACATTTATAGGATATTGAAGTACAAAACAAATTGTTATTCTAAAATGTTACTTAAAATTTTAATAGCAGAGGAAAAAAATATTTAATACTTAAATAATTTATTTCATATTACATTTTCTATTTAACTATATCGCAGGGATCTAAAGGGATAAGACAATGGCAAATAAATTGATGTATATCCTCAATGGTGATACATAAAAGCACTCCTTCTGTAGATTAATATTGATGGTTGAAACACTTATAAACATTCAACATTCAAAAATCACTGAAGTCCCCAAAGTTGTTAGGCTAACGGATAAGAAAACATTATTGAAAAACTTTTATAAACTTTAAGACATTTTTAGATATATTTTTAAACAAAGTAAAGCCATTCTCCTGAGAATGCGCGAGCAAGTTGCATGGAAATAATTGAAGTAAAGTTCTAATTTATGATACTATAATAATCTCCCCTGTAAATTATAACCATAACTTACCCACCTTGTTAATTATTACAAATTTAAGAAGCTGGCCAAATTTATGGTCACATTTAAACCCGCATGTTTTTAAAGTAGTTTTGCATTTGTGCACAGAGAGAGGGGAAAATGGGTTGTTTATTACACTATTCCCCAAAGTTTTATAATAGTTTTCTGATTCATTGACCTAACAACTTTGGGGACTTCTACTGAATTTTGATTGGTTAGTTAATGAGGCTGGGTTTCCAAATGTTTCAACAACTGATTGTAATCTACAAAAAGGGGTAACTTTGTGTATCATCATTGGAGAAGTACATCAATTTATCGGCCATTGTCTTATCCCTTTAGAACCCTGGTTTATTTGTCGTCCATATTTTGTCAATTCTCTGTTTGCATGTGCTTGAGGAGTGTACTCCCCCCTAATATCAAAGTTATATGTCAATTTATTTTGGGAGGGTTGCATATTGTTTCTTAAAATAGAAAAAAATTCTTCACATTAGCTTCAAGGAGAATCAAATTCACTATTAGTTGCGCCTCTAGCATCTAGGGATTCTGTATTCAGAGGGGTATGGTAGAGTAGAAAATAGTCTAAAACCATCATAAGACTTAAATATGAAATTAAAAAACCAACCATCCCGGGACCTGTCAGAAGCTTCCCTGAAGATAATAGCTCATTAGGTTTGGTAATTTTTGAAATATTAAACTATTTACATAACAACCTTACTATTTTAATACTAAAAGAACATTTATGATTTCATTTCTTAAAAATTCAATTTTGTATGTTTAAGAATTTTATTTACCAAATTACTAGTTATGGAAGAATTAAGGGTAACCAAATGATGTTTCCTCTATGTTTTAATCATATACTTGCAGCCCTGGGATAAAGGTATAGGAAGAGTTATTTATCGCATCGTATTATAGACAGTTTTCCGCAAACATTAAGATAAAAATTATTAGTTTAAACTTTAGACAAAGGTTTATTATTGTTGTGTTCTAGATGAACTATTGATTAAAGTTTAGTTATTTAGACGATATATTATTGTTGACTATGTAGCGAAGCAAATGGTGGGCAGCCACAGTTGGTCATTTAGAACGCGTTTGGATGCGGCTGAGAAGGGTTCAGGATTTAGGTAGGCTGTAGCCTATGGCAAGCTTAATAAATCAGCAGCGGCAGTTGAGTTCTTTAGTAAACCTATAAACCTAAACCTTATAACTTTAATAAATAGTAACCCTTCCTTTGTCCCTGATTTTAGTGTTTACTTAATAATATACTTTCCATAGTAAATTATTTCTTTTACTACCTTTTTATTTCCTCGTTAATTTAAATAAGGAATTATAGTTACTTCTTTGAGAAAAATATGCATAGCATTAATATGCAGCGATCTAAAGGGATAAGACAAAAGCTGATGTATTGATGTACATCCACAATGATGATAATAGTTATTTCTCGCATCGTATTATAAACAGCTTTGCCGCAGGCACGGGCTAAAAAACTGGTTTTAATCTTATGATTGTACATTTTTATATTCGTAGAAAGCTGGATATAATACGATGCTAGACATAGTTTTTTCTTATGGATGAGAACCGGTTCCTATCCACCGGATTGGAATAAATACGAGAAAAAAATTACCACTTCTGTAGATTACAATTAGTCGTTGAAAACTTAACCTAATGCTCCAACCAATCAAAACCAATCAGGTAAGGCTCAATTGAAAATCATGATTAAAAGATTTACAAGATTGACAATAAATTTGTATCTAGTAAGAATAGAAAATTCCCAGACTGCAGAAGGCCAAACGTGCATTTTTTTCGTTTCTCGTTTTAAACGGCATAAGAAATTTTGAATAGGTACATATTTTTCCTTCTAAAACTTTCTTACTTGCAGACAGACATTTAAAATTCAAACAAGGATGACAACATCCATAAAATGATAAGCTCTGAAACGAGCATTAACACTTGTACCATGTCAGAACTGGATAATGAACCAGAATAAAAAATTTCTTCAGTCACTCCATTTCTTGCAAAAATGCTTAAATACTGTTTGCGGTCATACAATGTACTTTGTTGTCCTGGGAATCAGAATTTCAAAAATCAGATGAATAGGATAATTATATTTTAAATGGAAGTACGGACATTCTAGTGAAATAGTTGCTACGCTTTCTCAATCGTACCTAATTATTACAGAAATCAACATGTTCAGGTTAAAATGGATAGAACAATTCTAACATGCCTTAATGAACAAAAAAAACTATCCGCTTTTAAAAATGAAAATAATGTATATATATGAAAAATATACTGGTATAAATAATTAAGAAATGTATGGAAATTTATTTATGAAGATATCATTATAAACTGAAATTTTCTTTAATTACAATAATCATTCATATGGAGTGCAACCAATACAACAAAAGATTGAAAAAATTAACAATGGAAAGGGAATGCCTTAGTTTGTCCGTCCGTCTCTTGCTCTTTTTTTTATTTACACATGTTAGAATTGTTCTTTCGACTTTGAATCTTGCATGATGATTTATATAGCAGTAAGTTACAATTAAGAAAGCGTATCAACTCTATGATTTATCTAAAAGTCCGTATGTCCATTTTTTTCTGATTTTTGCGATGTTTTTGTACTTTTTTGACTACAATTTTCCATGTAGTATAATTATCCTATTTTCCTTCTCAAAATCGCGTAGGAAACAATCATAAAAAATTGTCGGCTTTATGCTTTCATGTATTGCATATAATATCAAACAAGAAACTGCTATGTATAAATTTCAACTTAAATGTATACACACCAACAAAATTCGGGTTAGGAAGTAAGGAGCTTGCATATAGGGGAGGGGGTGATTAAGACTTTTTGGATGGAGTCCCAGAAAATGCCATTTCTCGCGGCCGTACGTGGTCATGCGTCGTGTTGGCGCAAATTTCAGATCACAGAATTAACAATTTCAGAAAAATTTATCTTCATATTACAGCGAATAAAATAATCTTGCAAGCATCGCTTTTATCATATAGAGAACAATAGCAAATCAAAGTCAGTCAACCTTCCAACATGACGCATGACGGCGTACGACTTCGAGAATCGGCATTTTCTGGGACTCCATCACTTTTTAAGAGGGGGGTGGGGAGGGGGTAATTATTAAGACACTTTGCATGTCTGGGACAATTAATCATGGCATACTTTACCCAGTCAACATTTATGTTGATAAACAAGTGTGATAATAAATGATTTTACCAACATCCATCAATATCAACAATATAGAAACATGTTATTTAGGCAAAAGGAATTATTCAATGAGTGTTTATTGAATACACAACTTGACTTGAATTGATTGATAGGTTTTGGATCAGTTTTAAAATTAAAACTTTTTTACAGATAAGTTCGGACCCATAAAGAGAGGGGATAATGAGCTGTTTTTTCACTAGTCCCCAAAGTTTTATATTAACTTTTTCATATTAGTTGGCTTAACAACTTTGGGGACTTTTGATTCATTATGTTGAGGGTTCAAACGTTTTGACCACTAATTTTAAACTACCGCAGGGGGTAGTTTTGTGTATCATCATTGGGATGTACATCAATTTAACGGCCATTGTCCTATCCCTTTAGATCCCTGGTTCGGACCATATGTTCATCCGTTAGTACTGGATCTGGATGGATGGCTGTGTAAATCGTCCTAAACTTTGCCTATCGATAAACTTAGATTTGGAAAGCATAGCAAGTCTATAATCATTTTTAAACATGTTGATTTTTATACATATTGATCCCTAGGACGATATGGCACACTATTTTAACTTTTGCAGTATATAAATAAACGTAAAAAGGTTATTATGCAATTATGCGACCCAAATTCTGATCATGTTCGTTTTTCAAGTTTTAATTGCTTAGCTTTAACAAAACATTTTGACCGTTTTGATGATTTTTTGAACAGAAATTAAAAAAATACTAGTACTTTATTGTATTGTTTATTTATAATATCAATTTTGGCAAAATATAATTTGGCCTGCAATTATTTAGGTTTCCAATCACAACAGCAAAAAAAAATTTAATTATCAATTATTTGAAATTTAATCATTTTATGTAAAGTAGTAAGAACAGGGAGGGAGGGGACATTGGGCTGTTTATTACACTAGTCCCCATAGTTTTAGAATAATGTTTTCTTTTTGGCTGGCCTTACAACTTTAGGGACTTTTATTCGATTTTGATTGGTTGGTTTATTAAGTTGAGTACCATTATTTATAATCTACAGAAGGGGTAATTTTGTGTATCATCTGTAGGAAAATGCATCAATTTATCCCTTTACATTCCTGAATAAGATTTAGGGGTTTTTATTTTTAAGTTAAGATCACACTAAAATCAAAACCATAATAAACTCCAATCTTATTCGTTATTACAATTATTCTTTTGGATATACAACAAAACAATTTTGATACATTTTTGCGTAAATGATGGGACCTAATAATTGATCATTAGAAAACTATGATTATTAAATATTGATACCAGTAATGGATGTAGAATATACCTGGATATTATGACAGGAGAAGTTTTGTTGTCAATTTGCTATTTCTCCTGTTATTTATTGATCAATTCTTTCATCCAGTAGTGGGGGAAGGGGTGAATCGTCATTTTAGCCCGCTGTGTGTTTCAATTTATTAGAGAACATGATAATCTGGTGAAAGATCCAAGAAATAACAAATCCATTAAGCCAGTGCTAAACTAAAGCGTTGTTATTTTGTCAACAGAAAAAGTTATTCACATGTTTGTTATTGAAATGACATAACTGGATCTCAAAATCTAACACAAAACATTTTCTTAGGGTTAAATATCTTTTTGGGCTATTTTTTTGGCACTTTTATTACTTTTCAAGTACATAATTCACAACATCAAAATTCTCAAATCTTTTGCAGCTAAAAAAAAACTTATATTTATATTTATAGTAATCTCTTAAATGCTGCCACTCTTTGATATCAAATGTTCGTTTGTCCAACTAGTCTTTTGATGTTTGCTATAATCAAATGTTGTTAAACATTGTTTAATGGCCTCTTCCATAATATAAATCATTTTTTTCGTAAAACAAGCATATTATTGTCGAATTTAATGTCCTTAAATTTGCGAATAATTTATTTTGCATGTTCAAAACATTGCCAATTTTATTTAAGTGTATGTGTGTGTGTGTGTGGCGTTTTTATAAAGTTGCTAAAATATAGACATAGCTAATCATACATGTTTTGCTTCCATCTCAAATACTCAGAGTCTTAGCCCAAAAATACGGTTTGTAATCGGCTCTTGCTTAGGAGAGAGGTTTGGCAGGGAGGGAGGGGACACTGGGCTGTTTATTATACTAGTCCACAAAGAATAAGAATAACGTTTTCTTATTTGTTGGCTTAAATTTGGTTTTTCCTTAAGTTAAGAGTATATGCTTTTCAACCACCAATTGTAATCTACAGAAGGGGTAATTTTGTGTATTAACATTGGGGATGTACTCAATTAGTCGGCCATTGTCTTATCCCTTTAGATCCCTGGGTTACACTGTCCTTATTTGTGTAGGATTATATTATTAAAAGCGAAGCTTTTCTATAATTAGGTTCGGACCGTCCGTACGTCCGTCCGTAACGGATAGCATTTTTCGTTAATTTAGACATGTTAGAATTGTCCTATCGATTTTAAATTTTGCATGGTGATTCCTTTAGTAGTTAGGTACGATTTAGAAAGCGTAGCAACTCTATAATCATTACCAAAATGTCCGTACGTCCATTTTAAACATG
>LS056159.1:0-12974 GCA_900241095.1 Acartia tonsa
CCACGTGCAAAATTAACTCTGATGAATTGAGCCATACTGATGAGCCCTAAAAGGGCGAAACACTGTGTCTATGGATATTTAATAAAGTAGTAGTTCTTTTATCTTTAAGATCTATCTAACCACTGAACAATTTTAGGACAGTTTCTCAGAAGTCCCGAGATGGTTTAGAATTAAGTCTTGGTATATATTAAGGATTTTTATCTGCCCTTCCCTATCCCTTCGAATACAGAGCCCATAGATGTCAAATGATGACATGTCTGCTTACTATCGGGTTTAAGACTTAACCACACATCGTCACACTTGAGAAGTAAAAATTACCTACTGATGCTATTTCTGGTGTATGTGATTTTTATTTAGAGTTGGCAAAAAAAAATTCATTAGGCTGTAAACAGGAGCTAGTTGGAATAATTCACAGGTAAATTTCGTGCAATCACAGGGTTGGTTGTCTGTGTGGTGTCGAGATTGTCCAAGACCAAGCGAATATAGTACTGGCTTAAATTACGAGCTGTCCCTAGCATGGATCCATGGAGGACGCCCAATAAGCCATTTTTTAGTGCATTGCATATCCATTTTTATCTACCTGAACAAGATCCGCATCAAATGAGTCCATAAATAAGTCATCTTCATCGTCGTTGCCCATTTTTGTTCTGGTTTCATTAGACAAATCAAGGAAGACTGCGGTAAAGAGACATTTTACGAAAAGGAACAGGCTTTTTTATTAAGAGGCAATTTTACCGTCTGGCTGTACTAATAGATCTCAGTAATTCTTTTACAGGGAAACCTTAATACTTTTCATTATATAACTCCCCTATCCCTCATAAACCAAGATCCTTTACATGAAACGTCCCCTGAAATATTTTTAAAGACACCCTCCAAGCTGTACAAAAACTGGTTCACCTTCACATTTTACCTAAACACCTTGCCATCTGAAAGAATTAAATCAAAAATATGTTAAAAATGATAAAACATGAATCATCATTTATTATATTTTCCTCTACAATAACATAATATTTGTTTATTATCAATAATTACGACTATAAATTAAGGGCACAGCTAGCAAAATTAAGCAAAGGGGGAGCCAGGTCCCATTTCTGAGATTTTGCACATCTTGCCGGGTGTTCTGGACTTGGGGCGGGCAGCTCCGGCCTCCAAGGCGCTGCCGGATTCAATAGCCTAAAAAATATACACATACAAACTTTTGTCTTAAAGGTCCTTGGGGCCATAAAAAAAAAAGACGAAAAAGCATTAATTTTTTTTAATACCTCGTTCGCCTTTTTGAAATATGGCATAAAAAAACAATACTTACCAAATTTTGATTGTTAAGAACAACTGGTGGTTGAACCTCTCTTCTGGCATCACGGGTGAAATAATAGTTGCCATACAACTTATGAGCAGGTCCCTTAAATGTAAGGTTAAAATTAGATGTTAGTTTTCAAATCAGATACACTTAATGAATAATCAAAATAATTGAAATCAAGTTGTTGGCTTAGGGGGGGGGGGATTATATTTATCCACAATAATTTCTTCATCCAACTATCACCAAATGTACCAAATCTGTTTTTTTTTCTCAATCGTATGTAGTAAAAATATGGAATATTTCCTTTTTTTTTGTGAATTTCTCTCCCTCCCCCACCCCCCCTAGGGTGGTGGCCCGGTGACGGTGTGGGAATTTTGGAAATATAATATACACCCATGCATTTTGATTTTTGTATTAATGTGTTTAATTAGGTACCTCTGGAAGTACAGGTGCATCAGGGGATCTGATGGCAAGATTTTCAGAAAATCTAAAACAAATAAACATATCACAAATTTTATTAGTAGATACTTTTATATAGTTAATCAAAATACCAAAAACATCAAATTTTGTCAATGTATACCACTAGGTAAGCGGGTTTTTTTATTTTGACTGACGAAAAAAAGGACACTACTTTTTCACATTGATTTCTATCCCAAGCTTAATTAAAACTCACAAGGTTACAGGCTAATCGGAATAGTCCAGCATACAGTGATATAAACACTGAAACAGTAGAGTGGCTACGCTTCTAAAACTGTTTTTTTTTACCTAAGAGGATTCATATGTGATCTGCCCAACAGAACATCTCTGAGCTTGGCCATTAGAGGAGAAATATCCCTGGGAGACATTTTAATAGATTTTTATATATTTCTGCAAAATATAATTTGCTTAGTATTAACATATTAATATATAAATAACTATTAACTATTACTGGTACAACAAACAAACATCTAGTGTCTATTTTTTAAAATAAATTGTAACTCATAACAAAAATTGTAAATTTTCAAAATCTTACTATTTACTATTACATTATTTTAGGCATTTCTTACTAAATTTTTGTAAACACAGCTACTCTTTAATTCCAAATATTCATATGGATGTGCTGCTTTAAAAAGGAAAAATTGATTTTCTTGCCAATTAAATTTCTTAAATTCTTTAAATATTGGAAATAGATTTGAATTTGTTCAATGTGATTTACCTATTTGCTTTGTAAGATAGGCGTCTTGACTTTTTTGTGAAGATTCCAGTAAATACTGATGAAGATCTAATAATTTTACAATGTCCGACAGTCAAAATTGTTTTATTAAAAAGGTATGCTACTTATTTGTGTTGTCATCCTTATTTTTACAATATTTTAAATTTAGAATAAAGCTTAATGTAAATAAATACTTTAAATGCAAGAATAAGAATAAATAGTATTGGGGTACATTCAAACTAGATAATTTTTATCACAATAAGAGAAAATTAAATTAGGCTAGTTTTAAAATGCAACTAATATAGGAATTTAAAGAGCTGATACAAAATGACAGTTCCATGAAAAGCATTTATTAAAGTGAATTGTCTAATCTTTTTTTATGATAAATACCTACCACAAATATTATGAAAACATTCAAACAATATTTGTGAATTTATCTTTCTGCACCATGTAGTTTAAGTGATGTAGCTAAATACTCTTAATAGAACTAGTCCTTTAATTTGTGCTTTTATTACTAATATTTCAAATATTGATATTAATATCAGAACATGAACATATTTACAATTATTTCAAAGTAAAACTATTTGTTTTATGAGCTTTTAGGAAGCAATTGGTTGTCTATTTGATTTGTGCTTTTGCCATTTATTTTATATCAATATTATGGGTAATATTTCAAACATTTAAAAATATAAAATTATATTTGTGAAATTATGCACAGTTGAAAACTGTAGAAGTTTACTTTTATGAATAAAAACAAATGTAAATAGGTTAATAGAATATTTTTACCAATTTAAAATGCACTTAATAAGATTTGAAGAAAATTTAATTATCTTCCTTTGTTGAACCCCCTTTTTTAGAAACTTTTAATGTGAAAAGATATAAATATATTAAGATTTTTGAAGTTTTAAATGAAACAAATCCATTTTTCAAAACCAGCAAATAATCATCAACTTTCCTTGTTTTTTGTTGTTGCAAATATTTACATCTTGTTCTTTATTCATTAGATTCGGTTAGATTATAGGCTTTGGCCTTAGCAGCTAGGGCAGCGTGTGGGGTGAGACTGGGCGAGGGAGATATACAAGGGGTTGAACAGCGAGAGTTGGTCAACTCGCAGCTGTCTAGCTGTCTCAGCAGCTCGGAAGGACTAGGTCCACCCTCCCTAAAAAAAAGTTAAAATTTAATTGTTAAAATCACTTTTTAATTCTTTAATTACTTTTCTGCTAATTCTATACGTAATATTTCCAAAGAAAAAAGTACATTACTGAACGTCTGACCAAAATAAAAAGACATGTAGAAAAGCTTTGTTGGTTCAAAATTAATAGAATAAAGTTACCTGAAAGTAGGCTCTTCTTTTTCATAGAAGTCCAGAGCAGTTGTAAGATCCCACATTTGTATTGCACCACATGCGTGTCCAGTGAATATAAACCTGCAATTATTTTAAAATCAAAGTTGAGTCACATTTTAAATATCTATGACATTTAGGTATATGTTGTTATCAAAATTAAATTTTAGCAAGAAACAATGAATATCTAAATATCAGAGCGGCTAAAATGTAGTCTAAAGGGTTGCCAGACGGTAAAGATGGGCGGTGGCCTTAGGAAATTTTCTAGATATTTTCCGAACACTTATATTACAATTTTAAAATGTGTTTTAAAAGTCAAATCAATTTATAAAAGGTAGATATTTCAAATAATGACATAAAAATGAACGATAAATTAATGTACATATGATCTCCAATAATGATTAACAAATTTACATTTTCTGTAGATTACAATTATTGGTTGAAATGTTTAGATACTACTTGTTTAAACCAACCAACCAAGATTTAATAATAGTAAACCTCTCGATAGTAAAGGAAAACCAATCAATGATTTTTTATGGAATATAAATTGACAAACCTTCTAGGTCTGGATCCCATTCTGGAAGATCCCTCACACTCGTGAACACAGAATGAAGTTATGTTTGTACCATCAACAGATCTACAAAAAATGTTTTATCTTTATCTTTTTTTATAAATGGAAAAAGTATTCGAGGAGTTTTAGAAGTAGGCCATTGTTTAAAACAGAGATATTTTTTATAAATTATAATTTGGTAACTCTGTTTTGTCATGTGCAAATGCCCCTTTTAAGTTTTTCAAGTCCATTTTTATCAAAAAATGAACTTTTAAAACCTTCAAAAGTCAAAAATAGACGGGTGAAAAAAAATGTGTCGAGTTTTTATTGATTTTAGGTCGGAGCCGGAGCCAAAACTGGAGCTGGAGCCGGAGCTGGAGCCGCACCAAAATCAAACGGCTCTGCAACGCTGGTTAAAAGGTATTATTTTTTTTTCTCTTTTTCAATATTTACTAGCTTGTTATGCATTATACCAATTTTGTCGTACATTGGAATATTTATTGTAATTATTTTTTAATTATTTGAATGAACAAACGAAATTATCACTTCATTAGATTAAAGGGGGAGGGGGGGGGGAGTGGCGTGCGTAATATTGACTTAGATTCTTGAAACTTGATACATAAGCTTAGTCCTATAGCTAGGTACTACATCTAAATAAAAAAAAAATTCAAGATTTTTTTTTAGGTTAGGTAAGAAAACTGTGCGGAAATTGGATTTTGAGGCCTTTTTTGGTCTATTTTGATGTAAAAATTTACTTTTTTTTCTTAAGTTTTTTCTAAATTTTTTTCTTGAATACACTATGTCTATTTAAACGGACACTATTTAGGATGATTTAGCAAGTTGGGGACCGAATCTTAAAAAACCTATAATTTGATATCTCATATCTGACAACACAAACTATGAAAAAATGCACTTAACCCCTGCAAGCCACCCACCTAGCCCGCTGGGGTCGGTCCCCGACTTGCTGAATCATCTTAAATAATGTCCTTGTGAATAGGCAAGGCGTATTCAAGGAAAAGACCTAAGAAAAAACAATTAAAGGTAAGTTTTACATCAAAGTAGACCAAAAAAGGCCTAAAAACCCCATTTCCGCAGGGGTTTTCGTACCTAACCTAACCTAACCTAAAAATAAAAAATTTTGGATTTTATTTTTCATTTAGATGAAGTACATAAACTACATATAGGACTAGGCTTATGTACCAATTTTCAAGAATTTAGCTCAATATTTAGACCATTTTGCTCACTGTTTAAGTTCAGATGTCATTACGCACCCCCCCCCCCTTATTGGTTGAAAGGTTGGACACTACTAGATTTCATTATTAAACACAATTACAATTTATTAAAAGCACCCAATATTTAAAGCTAATAAAAAAGACTTAGATTACAAGTGTAATTCAATATCCCTCCCTCCTTCATTTCTTTGTAACTTATACAAGAATGCGAAACCCCAACGCAGAATATAAGACGCCATACACGTAAAGGTGGCACATTTCTAAACTCCAGTGACAATTTACCTGATCTCACAGACCCTGTTGCCTCTGCTGGCAAGCCTAACCAGGAGACTCTCGCTCTCCGGTACAAGCTTCTGGATGAACACCTGCTCATCGTCCTGATCTCCGTAAGGACCGATGTCGTTCCCATAGCCTCCGCCACATCTAATAGTACATTAACATTAAGGTGAATAAGTAAAAAAATCTTAAAATTCACCATTTTAGAGAAAGTAATCCTTATGTAAAAGAAACAGGATGTCTATGACTTTGTCTGTCTCTCTGTTTAAGTGGAATTCCAATGAAACCATGAATGATAATACAACTTAAAGAATTGCCTTTCATATTGTAAATTTGCTAGCTGGAGGTAATGGGGAGAATGACTTCTTTCAATATATTCAAGCTTCTGTAGAAAACATTTCGTTGGTAATTAATGGGGTAGAGAATTTAACTTTTTTTAGTCCGCAAAAAACATACTTAACAAATAAATGATCTACGTACCTAGGTATATCTTCTTCTAAAGACACAATTTTAAAACTAGCTAATGGTGTAGATCCTGGCTGTGTTGATATCATTCCTCGAAACCTAAATTAAACAAATAAAAACATGACTAGTTTTTCTTAAAAACCTGTTCCTATGGAAATGAAAAAAACGAAGATGTCTGACTCAATAGTAAAATTAGACTTTATCTTACTACAGGTCGTATGAAATTTGACAAATTAATTTTGAGGAATATTTGCTAATAAAATAAGCCACACTTTTTTTTAAAAATAAGCGGAAAAGATTAAAACAAAAGTTATCCAAACTAGATCTATACCTACCCATTTACCTTTCTTCTATTCGATTAGGTTTTTAATTTTAATCACAGACCAATCATCTAACTGGCCAATTCTAATACTAGTGAAGAATCGTTGTATCCGTAGAGGATACTTTACCTACCTAGTAACATTCCAAGTTCTGACATGATTATATTCAGCACAAACAGAAACCAAATATTTTTCTGACAAGGTTACTTTAGTCACAGGAGACCTAGAACACAAATAAAGATAAATCCTATACAGTATACATTCTTAAAATGCACAAGTTTAAAATAAAACGAGGCAGGGTGTTTTTGTGTGTTTCTGTTCGATATGATCTCACTCACCACTGAGTTTTCTTTTTGCAGAAGCTTTATTTACTAATCTTGTTATAAAGTATTTAATATTAATGGATACAAAGTATTAATAAGGACTTAATAGAACCATCTCTACCCATTCTATTTTTAAACAAATTTTCTCACAATCCGTTACCTATGAACAGTAAATGTTTGAAAGAGCTGTGGTCCATGTCCCACTGTCTCTGGGTGTTGCACAATAACCCTTACACGTCCGCTGGTTGTTCCATAGGCTATCTCTATCCAGTTTCCACACAGGCTGGTCTTTGGAGTTAGGTAGACTGATATTGCAGTTACACTGTCCCCTGCTGGGTCTCTGTTCAATAAAAAATATGTACAATGAAGTCAATATAAAGAAATTTGTTTTAGAAAAGAGGTAGATAACATCATTAAATTCGTGGCAAGGCTAAAAAGAGACTATCTTATAGATTAAAAAAGGTACCTTGTAAGAAATAGCGTTGTTACATACCTGTATAACTCAGTAACCAAGAGATCATTATCCTTCATCCTGAGGGGAAACTTCTGCATATCAATATAGTTGATGGACCCATTGCTGGAGCCTAACAACAGGAAGGATCCTGCAGTGTCGTAGGCAGTTATAGGGGCCAGCTCCTGGGACTGCCAGTGTTGGGCTAGAGAGTTCCATACTCCTGTTGTCAGGGATATAAAATAACAATAGTTTAATAAAAACCTTTTTTTAAATTTTTTTTTAAATTACCTAGGCCAATCACATTGCACTTTTTCGTTAGGCCAATAAACTTGAACTTTGCTGATTTTATATATTAGATTTAAATCTTTTACTTTCTCATAGATATCAAACTGAATTTTACACAAAAAATAGGGGTGAAAATATTTTGTCGTCCAATGTCATATCCAAAAATTACAACTTATGAAAACTGCCATTTCATATAAATGTATTGTAAACTTTGGTCATATTTTTTTTTTAAATTCTATTATCCTTTCCTATTCTGCCAGTGGGTGATAAGGCAACTAGCTGTGCTCCAATGAAGAATAGATTGTCTACAGTTACCTAAAGTTTAAAAAATTTAGTTTTATCAAATTCAGAAGCCTATTTGTTTTCAATATAGAGCATAAAAACGTAAAACACAATAAACTAATAAGTGGATTATTGAAATGGAGGTTTCGTTTTGTCCGTTAATATTTCTAGTTTATTTGTAATTTTTAAAAAACACGTTGGATTGAATTCAATAGGTATTCCAACATTATTAGATTTTTTTATTTATCCTAAAAAAAACCTAATATCAGCTATTTTGGGGTACTTTTGCAGAAAACGACCTCCTTGATTTTGATGGTGTTGTCATATTCACCCATTTATTCAAATGAAGTTGCCTGTTAGCAACAGCTATTATTTTTACCTGGAGATTGAAAGCTCCAATGTCTGTTCTTGAGCCGTCCTCACTGAATCCCATCAACCTGACAGAACTTCCGCAGGCTACAGCAATCATCAAGGTAACTTGGTCTGCTCAATACATGTTTTTGTTATTGATTGGTTATTTACAGGTTTGACTTCCAAATATTATCTAACATTTGTGGGAACAGATCAAATATATGTTATTACCTATAAGGTACCTATGATGCTGTGATCAAAAACCAAATATGTGCCATAGAGGTTAGCAGAAGAAGACATGATCAATGACCAAAGAATGTGTTCTTCTGATAACAGTGATCATAGACCAAAATCGTATTTTGTCAAATATATATTTTATCTATGCATTTATTTTGTGTTTTATGTTTTATCAATTCCAGAGAGTGAATATCAGTAGAAATCTGGGGTTTTATTTTATGTCACCTTAATGCTATTTTGTGTATTTTAGAGAGGCATGAAATGATCAGGTTCTACTAGGTGGAAAGTTACATTGTGTGTATGTTCACGGTGAGTCACGCCAGTTTTATAGAACTTCTCAACATTAGAAATATAATATTACCTTGTAGGAGTGTTAACCAATAAATGGTAGATATTATGTTCCTAGCTTAAGATGAATATCCCTTTATAATGAACTCACATTTTTCACTTTTAACAGAAGTGAACATAATAAGACTTTCCTATTGATTTAGTATGTGTGAGGATTTTGAAATGAACTTTAGAGCTTAGCAATTTTTGATAGGTTAAGTTTAACAATGCCATTTTCTTCCCTTAATAAAATATTTCTGTGTTTTAGATAAAAAATAATTCTAACAATAACGTTCCTAGGCCAATGGAAGGGAGTACAGATCCCATCTTTGTATTGATTGCTACTCTGGCAATATCCTGTTCCAGGTATGGAGAAGTAAATGCCAGCTGGAACCCACAAGATTCCTTAAAATCAAAAAACATTTTTGTTTGTACATGGTTTATATTATCTTAAGCTTGTGGTGGTTTTCTGTAATTGATTTATCATTTATCTTTACTAATTAAGTAACTCTAGGCTAAAATTACCTGGTTTCTCACAATAAGTAAATGAAAACCAATAAGCTAATTATCCTGGCCTGCAAATGCACATTTTTTCTTTAATAAGAAAAGTGAAGACATACCTTGAATAACTTGATAAATCTAAATAAAATACACTCACTTTAAGTTTATATACTGCAACAAAGTGTCTGTAGGCAACAGCTAAACAATTGTGATGAGCAGTAACAGATATCACCTAAAAAATATATTTTATTATAATTTTGAAATATACAAATAAAAATATAAAAGTTAAAGCCTATTCCCACTCACCTTGAGAGGATCAAGCCATGGGTTGTATGTCTCCAACATCTTGAGATCTGTGGAGCTATTCCTGGAGTGTGACTTGGCAGATGAGGGAATAGGAGGAGGCGGACGGTCAGGACGGGATAACCTAACAAAAATATGCTTCCAAAATCAAGATATTGGTGAAATTTTTAAATTCAATAAAATTTTACCTATATTCTCCACTAGAGTTCCTACTATGTGATCTTCTAAGGTCCAGACTAGAATTCCTACTATGTCCAGCAGCTATGTGGCCTCTGGGTGGTGGGATACTTGGTAAACCATCCTTAATCGGAAATAAAAAGTTAATAATTTAAGAGAAAAGTTTTTTTCTTCTTCACAATTTGAAAAGGATGCGAAATATAGCATTTTCCTCTCGATAACAGGAACCCATAGGTATACTTAAGTTGGGAATTAAAAGCCGCTGTACCTGTAATCTGACAATATTTCCAGGTCTATCGGCGGGGGTGCTCACAGGTTTAAATGGTGGGACAGTTTCATGTGCTGGAACACTGGGTGCTGGCAAATACGCGTAGAACAGGACATCCCCGCAGCCAGAACTGTGAAGGTCCGTACAAAGGGTCAGCTTGCGTAGCAACGGTGATATGCTGTAGAATTCAGCCTAAAATATTTAAAGAAACTAATAGAGAAGAACTTGAACATTTATGAGGAATAAAGACCAATTCCTAATATTTTAAGGAATTGAGGCTTTTTTTTATATTTTTGCTTAACATTTCCTTACATAAAACTAACACAAATAATACATTTTGTTTGATTGTAGTCGGTTGAAGTAAATAAAATTGCCAAAAATACTTGGATAAGTGTCACGTGTGTGGCGCCTTGTAGGTAGAAATCAGGGAAACCAGTATAACCGAACAAAATCTGTCAAACTTAAAAAGTCTTTAAACTTAAAATATACTAGGATCTACATTAGGTACCTATTGATATTAATCTTTATGCATTCATAAATATTCCTAGATGAAATATCCACCTCGAAATATTACTAAACTATCAACACAAATCTACATAAATATATGTATAATTTGAGTAAATTTTAGTTTTACCTCATGCTTAAGTTGAGATATTTGATCCGATGACATTCCATCTACGCTTATGGTTCTATTTCGCAGATAGTTCAAAATAATCCTAAAATTAATAAGGTATTGTGACCTGGAAGGGATATTACACCTGAAATAATGTTATATATTCAAATGTTCACTTCATATTCATAATGAGTAAGATTTATATAATATGAAAATTGAAAACATGCCTGCCATTTTTTGAGTCAAGATTGGGAGCAAAAATGTTTTTCTGCAGTTTGGCAGCAATTTTATGCTTTAATAACATTCAACATTTTTACACGCAGCACAAGAATTAACAAAAACATTATTAGATGTTTTCAATGTAGGATTTTTTACTTAATGATTTTTTTTACACGGTGTTTTTTCATTTAAAAAAAAACAATTAAATCTTAATATAAATTGAAACACTAACACATTGTATTGATAATGTTTCATGAGTAGGTAAATGTTGTACACAAAACTTCTTGTTTTACCTGCTGCAAAAAACACCTATTTCATTTTCGATCATTCTAAGGGATTTTTATGTTTTTATACTGCTGATGTTTTTAAGTAGCTAGAAATCAGGGAAACCAGTATAACCGAACAAAATCGGTCAAACTTAAAAAAGTATTTTTCCCCTGTAAACCTTCCCTTATCCTATTTGAAGCTTCACTAAAAAGAAAAACAATATCGGTTCAATGGTAGTGAGATTCTTCGATCTACATAGTACACACACATGAACATCCTGTTACTTTTATATAAGGATAATTACCGGAATTGTTCTGGATCCCTGTCAATGAAAATGGCTCCACTTTCATCCCTATGAGTATTAATTCGTCCAGACAGCATTGACGTGAAAAAAGTGTCCTAAAAATATATAACACTTTTTCTCTTATTATGTAAAAAAAATACCTAAGCAAGTATCATAATATTAAACTTCAATATCTATGACATTTTTGAGTACCTACCTAGTTAAAATAAATAAGAGGTCAATATATAAAAATCTTTATCAGCTGTGGAAGTATTAATATCCATGTCTGTCCAGTAATGTCCACCAAGGTAGGGAAGAGACATTCCACTGTATACTGGTACCCAAAGTTTCATAACCACGTTATCTTATTCGTTAGTGAAAGACTGTGTACTTTAACAAAGTTTGATTGGTTAATTTTAAAATCAGTGTCAATCTTGTAAACCAATTTAATCTAATTATTCTTACAGACAAGGACAAAAAGTTATAAATTAACAAAAAAAAACATAATCTTTAAAATGTTAGAGAATTTAATGTTTTTTAGGTATGTAGGTTAATAGTTGAAAAATCTTACCGGTATAGCAATGAGAGTTTGTTTTGAAGTAGAAAATTTAGTGCCCCCCACATTGAGGTTGATAATTTCGGCGGGGCCTCCCCACCCTCCCCCCGTGGAGGGTCCACTCCCACAAGACATTATTTCAGGAGCCTAATCTGAAATGTATTTTACATGTTTTAAATTTATAACTTTATGGAGTATCGAGCAACATACTATCATTATACAAAAGTTTTTATTTTGTTTTAAGTTAAAAGTCATAAAATTTCGTTTATAAGAGAAGACTCAAAAATATATTTTTTTTGTACTGGAATGTTTTTTTAAATGGTAAAAAAAGTTTATTTAAAGCTTAAATTTTAAATACCTCTTATTTAGTATGTGTAATTTCTTTATCATTTTCGGGGCAAAAATTTACCTGACTTTCTCTGTATCGGGCATAATAAAATGCAAATATTATTAAAAATCAGCTTTTTACATTAACAAAGCAAAGAGCTACATGAGATACATGTTAGAATGTGCAGTGTGATAAGTTTTACATGAGGGATATTTCACTTTCAGATATGCTCTTTTGTCTCAGACTGTTCTGCTTGTCAAAAATTAAAAGTAAAAATTTTGCACCTATCATTTTCATTCTTGACGTACTACAATGCAATTAATTCTTACCAATGATACCTATTAAGTTTTGACAAACAGAATTTAGAGGCAAAAAATATGTGGTTGGGGGGAAAAAATGTAAAAATTAAGAGAACTGAAAACATTTTTCTCCCCTCCTCGGTGTAAAAAAAACAAGGATGACAACATCCATAAGTAGCGAAGCACAAAAAATTGTGGATGGGAATACGTAGAAGTAGATTTAAAGT
>LS056160.1:0-12974 GCA_900241095.1 Acartia tonsa
CTAAATTAACGAAAAAAGCTATCCGTGACGGACGGACGTACGGACGGACCGACCCTAATTATAGAAAAGCTTCGCTTTTAAAAACAAGGTAGATGATAAAGTTAATATAAATATAAATTAGTATTTTAACTCGTTTTCCTTAATTTGACTTTCAAGTTTTTAAAACATTTAGATAAAAAATTACTGAATCAAGTTAAGATTTTATCATACTGTTCTAATATACCAAATAAAATCAATTTTTGAGTTAGTTGGTAGGGTTAGACCGCAACAGCCGCTTTTTTGTAATTGGCAACTGCATTTGAACATCCAAAGATGCTAAAATCAGCAGCAACTAATTGCCAAACCTTACCATTTGGATATAAAAAGTAAAATCGCAGTCGCTTTTAATTTTGTTTAGCTGCAATTGTTTATTTATATTTATTTTCAGATACACTCAACTTTTCTTTAAAACTGTAGTATCTTATAAGGGAATAAAACTGCGGCTGCCAAGCCCTGTTAATTAGTGATTACAATGCTAGCTAAATGTCTTGATCTTCTAAGTGTTTTAAAACATAAAAATTAGCTTGCGCAATAGAAATCATAAAAACACTGCAGCCCATTTAGTACTTGTATTGTAAATTATTTTTCTTAAAAAAATAATTCTTAAGAAAGCATTGTTGGCATTTAAACTTTGGGCGGTTGGAAACGCGAAACCTTTTTAAACTTTAAAAGAGTTATAAGCACTTTAAGAACAATAAAGATGTAAATGGTTCGTTAATATTATTAAAACCACCCAAAAACACAGATAGCTTTAATTCGAGTCAAACATCAATTTTATTTATCATTTTTCTTAAATCATTGTGTCTTTTCGATATGATTAGTAACCTCTTTCTTCGCAAGTTTAAAGAAAAAAATATAATTAGACTTTTGTTCTTCGTAGTAAGATTTAGTCTCTCGCTCCCAACTGTTTAAAATAGAATGAGATCAGAGTTCTAAGAAAATAATTTCTCTTGTCACTCACAAAATATTTATTTGCTAGAATTTCTACTTTGGGTCTGGGATCTAAAGGGATAAGACAATTGTCGTTGTTGAATTGATGTACATCCTCAATGATGATACACAAAAATACCCCTTCTTTAGAATAGATTTAGTGGTTGAAACGTGTGAACACTCAACTTAATCAACCAACCAATCAGAATTCACTAAGTTCCCCAAAGTTGTTAAGCCAACAAATAAGAAAACGTTATTATATGACTTTAGGGACTGGTGTAATAAACAGCCCATTGTCTCCCCTCTCTCTCTGACTTTGGGAATATTCGTGAATGCACAGATATGTATATGTGGTTTGAAAATGTCTGGTAACATATAAAATCCCACCAAACATTAGAACATGCATTTTGTTTTGACTTAGTAAATTCTAGACGCATGGACGTGCTGAAGGGTCAATTCTTAAAAAAAAATTATCAATCACTTTTAAGTTATCAGTGTTAATGACAGTATTGATAAAGGCCATTTCATCATTTTGAATTATTAATCATTTTACATTTTTAATAAAAAAGGCATTTCAATTTCCCACAAATGAGTTGTTAATCACATTTAAATTAAAGCAATGTGTTACCTTAAATATTAACTTATCCCTTGAGTTTGAAAGAAATTTAAGATGTTACATGGTTGGTTGGCTAGGTTTTGGGCTGTCAAATAAAAAGTCATGGCTTTTTCAATTAGTTCTTAGAATCAAGGAAATTCTATTTATTTTCTCCCCAGAAATTTCACATACATAATATATGTGTTAAACATAGAAAAGCATCCGCATATGCGAGGTTAGGTTAAGGTGGTCTTGTAATTAATTTATTAAGTCTCTGTCATAGCTTTCATAGGCAATGTTTCATCTATACAACCCGAAAAAAAGTACATTATAAATTGGATGCAACCTTGGGAGAAGTTTAAGAGATCTAATGTTTATAATTATGTTGTTAATATGTAAATAAATAATTGTGTGTTGTTATTTTCTTTTGCTATTTGTAGAATAGTTTCGCATCTTTAATAAAAACTGTAATACTATTTTGGTTAGTGATAAAATGTAACTGACAAGCCTTGGCTTTTTAGTGACGTCACACATCAAAATCCAGTTTTTACAACAAGGATTCTACAGAAAATTTCTACTCTTCCTAAGAAAAACAAGAATATCGAAGTGCATTTAATTTGTGGGGAAACTATGAAGGCATACTATGTATAATGTTATATATGAATGTTTCAGTTTTCTTTAACAGATAGACCAACTAACGTAACGGGGGGAATTCCCGTGAAGCGTTACTAACCCCATATAATCAAATAATAAAATGGCTGTATTGTATATCCAATGATATCTCGTAAACAGCTAAAAAACATTCGAAAAAAACTCAGGAATGTTGAGTAATGGTCCAGGGCAAGTTTATAAGATATTAAAATGTGGGGTACATCAAATTATCCCATTTCATTATAGAAACATATTCTTGACATGCTTGGATTAGTGCTTCAAATCTGAGATATGCTCAGCTCTTCATGAGTGTCTCTATAGAATTATGGAACGTACGACGGACAGAAAGACCCTAATTATCCAGTAGCATTGCTACTCAAACCTGCTGATTAAGGATGCTCATCTTCTAAGAATACAAAGGGCAGGAGGTCAACATAAAAATGTTAAAAGCAACAACGTCATTTTTTCAAGGTGCGTTGTCTCTCTGAGTTTCAATTTTTCTTTCAACCATGCAAAAAATAAATCAGAAGCGGGTTGATTTTTCCAAACTTAAAAACAAATCAAAATATCATTAATTTAATTTTAGTATCGCTGCTACTTCATAATTAGGGTTTGTCCTATAATAACTTAATCACAGCAAATCAGGCAAATATCTTATAATTATAGCCATATAATTCTACATACAAAGACTGGTTTACACACACAAACAAAGTCGCACTTGTTTAAAACTTTTTAAACTAAATATGTCATAAGGTTATTCAAATTATTACTTTCTTACATTTTTTTCAACTTATTATTCTTGTTTTTAATGGTATTTATTATTGTATTTGTAATTTCAATAGTTAGTTTCATTAGTATTTGCATTTTCAAATGCATCAAATGATGTATTTAAATTTTTATTTAGAACGCAAAAATTGGTCATCTGTTTTAGGTTCAATTAAGACATTTTTTTTTCGTTGTTGCTTATTAAAGAGTTCAGTGGATTTCATTCTGCATATTCTTATATTCTACAATTCAAAATCTTCTCATCCCAGAAATACATTTTAAGGTATCTCAAATAGTAGGACAATTTTGATTTTATCAATAAAAAAGGATGTCATTTATTGAGTAACTTTTTTTATGGCGTAGTGACGGGCTTGTGTTGTTATATAGCTTCGCTACAAATAATATGATTTATCTAATTCTTAACTCTTTGATTTTGATATGTGAACCTATATTTTTGTATAATTACATCATGATATAAGATTACTTAAATTAATTTTACGTCGGCGTTTCTTTTTTTGGCTTACGTTTACAGCTTTACTTCGGATATAACTGTCCTTGAATAAAAGTACATTTTACTGATGACTAGTATATAGCCCAAAAATGCTGTAAAATCCGGGAAATAGGGATAAGACAATAAAGATAAATAAATATTTCTACTTCCATCCCTTTTGTGCCAGTATCAGCTTAATTTGTGGACGGACTGACGGACGTATGGACGGACCGACCCTTATTATAGAAAAGCTTTGATCTTAAAAACAGAGTAGATAATCCACTGCACCCTGAATGTAGCCCATAAAAAAGAAACTTGACGTGTAATCACAGATAAAGATGAACACCTACACTGACACCCCTTGCAACCCCCTAACTTCTCCTCCACACAAAACCCAAAAATTACTCCCCGACCCCCTGGAGTGTGCATACCAAATTCATCACCAATTGTATTTCTACTTAACCAACAGATTCCCTGATTCTGCTATAGTAAAACTTTCATATCATACAACCCCCCCCCCCTCACTTCTCTCGATAAAGCTTTGAACCTAATAGGCGTAATCAGTAGAAACCCTTTTTAACGTCTCTAGTATGACTCGGTGTATTCTAGAGACGAACCCGATACCTCCCGGTAGGAAGCCGACAGTTACCAATTATTCTAATGTCTCGGGTTTTGGTGATGGAAGGGATTTATAAACAATACACTTTCAAAATAAGTATCTAGCATACATTTTATTCCATCTATATTTTAAATATAATGTATATCACAATAAATATGTTTAACGTTCTTCGCCCCAACAAACCTTTTCTTACTAAAAATCGCTTTACTAACCAAGAAACGAAGTAGAAAGAAACAAAATGGAAATATTTCTAGCCTCCAGATTGTTCTAGACCGCATCAAGTATTTTAATTGTAATTTTATTAAATGTATTTTTATTCTGTGGACTTGGTTGTTCAAAGGTTAAACACCCTGGCGTCAATTAGACAGGAATGAAGAAAAAAGCGTCTCCGCGAATATTTCTAACGCAATTTTAACCTCTTTCGAATTGCTACAATTATTCCTTCTCTTTCATAATGTGTTCATGTTAATAGCGTGTAAAAAAGCTAAAATGGAATAAAATGCAAAGTTTAAAATCGATAGGACCATTCTGCTTAAGGAAGTAATGCATGCGTGTAGTCTAACAGACGTACAGACGATAAGGTATAAAATTATAAAAGGTTAAAATCATACAGAATAAAATGGACTATTTCTGGTGATAATAATGAAGTTGCTACCTTTTTAAAATCGATAGAACAATTCAAACATTCCCAAATAAGCATTAAGAGTAATCCGTTTTATACTTACGTACGGATGGGTGTAGAGAAGCTTCGTTTAAAAAAAAAAACCTACCAACCACTCCCATTCATGCTATCCTAGAAACTAATAATACATTCTTTACCTACCTTCATTTTTTTCATTGCGATTCTTCTCTATAGTTGTGCCATTTTTGTAAATATAAAACACAAACTATTAACTTCTGTATAGAGTACGCCTGTCTCAGCAAATACAATAGTTACGGCTAGAGAAATGTGGTAAAAAATCAAACATCAATTATTTATTTCAGTCAACATACTACAAATACAATGATAATGACAAATTATAATTTACACAATTTACACAAAGATAAAATTTGGATTGAAACATTGTTAACATATAAAAACATATAATTAACACAAAAATATCTTGCCTATGTAGAGGCAGGATCAAACGCAGGAGAGCTTTCTATTGGCCTTGTTATTTATTCAGCTATAATTAAATTTAAGAAGATCGGAATCCTAAGTGGAAGCTATAGTTATTATTTCTTTTTTTTAAAGATTGGCTTTTAATATTACGCTTAAATCTCTCAATTTTTTCCTGCCATGCTTGGAAATTTTATCCCTTGTTTAACCTTCTGTTTAATGTGTTTTGAATTTGACTACCAAAACCCTTTCTTCAAGTATAGTAATGGCGAGGCTTTTTTACAACTTAATGTATAGAAAAATTTTCTTTAGATGCTTTTAGGAATTGTAGACATAAGCTTAAACCTTGAAAGTGCCTTTTCAACATCTATTTTTAATAAATTTAAAATAACGGGAGGGGGGGGGGGCAGTGGTAGCTTTCATTTGTTTGTTTATTTTGTTACTTTAGGTTAGGTTAGATTGGGTTACATTATTTTTTTTGTCCAAGACTAATTTATAGGTGACAAAATTCATCAACCATATTGAATTGATATTGAAAACTTTTATGTTTTTAGTTTTAGTTTTTAACATTTCATTCTAAAAGCCACAAAAATTCCAATGCCTCGAAAGATAATTAGACGGCCACGCCATAAATTTGAATTACCATTTTACAAAAACCAACGGCTTTTTAGTCACGTTTGGACACCAAACAGTAAGAAAAAAAGATGGCTATCTAAGGTGTGAAGTGGACAATTTTAGGATGATTAAGAAAAATATTCAGCAGGCCTTTATTTTCTTTATTTTCTCGCACGTAATTATGTAAATTATTTGGCCACGTTATACACGCAGTTTACTGGTTGTTCAGAATTTAAATTTGTTTTTCTCTCAGGATATTAATTCGAAAAATTTGTTTAGATTTAAAGTTTAACTTTTTCCAGAACTAAAAATCCTTTGAATGTACGTAGATTTCTTATATTTTTGTCTGTCTGTATGTCGTTATTACTTTTGGGACCAACAATTTATTTGCTCGGTCGGTAAATCCTAATGTCTAGTTTTTTACTAGCAAGGCCACTCTTTAATTCCAAATGTCAGAATGTCCTTTTGTCCTTTAGGGTTAATCTCTACGCAGCTAAATAAATAACTTTTTGTCTGTCTTTTATGCTCTATATTTATTCAAAGGGGTAGGAAAGCACAGAAATAAGCTAAAACCACCCTAGGACTTAAATCTATATATAAAATAGCCTAATATCTGGACTTACGTGAATCTTTTATAGAATAGAGAACGCGATCTGTTCAGTAGTTATCGATATATTAAAGACTTTAAAAACTTATTACTTTGAATAATAGGATTGTGTAATACGAACACACATACACACACTTACTGAGAAACAAATATAATGCATATCATTAAATTAAATCAACATGTTATACTTGCCATTTCTTTAAAAAGCTACACTAATTCTTATGTAATCTATTCGTCCTTGTTTAATTCGATAAGTGGATCGAGATAGACATTCGTGGGAAACAGATTTAATTTTCATTAAATTTGGATTATTTTTTGCTGGTTTGCGGTCCATTTAACCTAATATACGTATTAGAACAACTACTGACGAATTAGCAATAGCGCGGCTATCATATAATAATGGTTTCGTATACATCAATTTAATTGTTCCCTTGTTAATAAGGTTGTGGGGTAAAATTCTAGGGGTGATATTAGGTCAGTACATAAAGAAACTATTATACGACGATGCCTCTCTATTTTTCATGATAATCTCTCTGTGTGTTTGAATACTTATACATAATTAATAAATATGTTCAAAAGTTCAGGACGTTATTCTAAGTATATTCTAGCACTTAACCCCTTGCCCAATGTGATGCGAAGGACCTGGGTATGGTTATTTTGGGGGAGGGTACCACTTAGATAAATCGCCTCTAGAAAAAGAATACCACAAATACTAAGAGTGCTCCTAGAGACCGCAATTGTATGCCTTACGGGTCTTCCCTTCGTACAAAAGAGCCGAAATGGCCTCTAGGGGCGTAGCCGCTAACTATTATTTTTGATAGAATAACGGAAAAACCGAGTTCTATTTTCAATAAAGGTAAAACAGCATGTTGGTGTTTAAATTTTACATAAGCTAAAAAGAAAACAAGAATAGTAATCTATCGCATCGTATAATAGACAGTTTTCCGCGGAAAGTAAAAATAAAAATTATAAGATTTATTGCATATTAGTGGCCTAAGGCATGGGTCAGCTAAATTGGTATTGATTTTATGACTTCTACTCTATTATTCGTGAAAAATTTATTGTAATACGATACAATTCATATTTTTTGCATGGGGCTCAGAACAGGTTATAATCTAGCGGAAATACATAGGTTTCAAAATCATAATGGAAATAAGAATTATGTGTTTATTGAATTGTATTTGTACTATCAAAAATGTGATTTAAGTACTAAATTTTGTCCAATGGGCAAGTAATCATAGATACACAACACACCCTTTAACTACAAAATAAACAGTTGGGTAATATATATAGTTCTCTTCCCTTAAGAAGATAAGACCTCTTAAAGATGTAAATTATTATACAGTTAAATTTTAGGTTGATAAGATACCTCATTATATGATTATTCAATAAGACTATAATGTTTTATCTTGATTGGAATAAATTGGGAATGGGCCATTGACATTACAAATAGTACATAAAAAAATAAAATGTTAATTAAATTAATACTTTAGTTTATTATCATAATTTTAAGAGTGATAGATAATTTACAAACCAAGGGAGAACAATAATTACTATTTAAAAGGAAAATAAAATAGCAAATCACATTTTTGAGGAGGGTGATTATTTTTACCTTCTCAACTGTTTAACGGTGTTATTGATGTATGTTTGAAATCCAACAACACACAAAAACAATTTTTTGTCAAGATGTATTTTGAATACTTTTGTCACCAAAAAAAAACATAAAGCCTTAGTCCAATAGCCCATTTGGCTGCTATATTTCTATAAACAAGTTGATAACTAATATTATCTGATGAAAATTAGCCATGAACTCTTTTTAAAAAACGGTTTTTGTAGGAATGATAATGAGCGATACATTTAGGAACACCACCAATTATAATAAGAAATTTAAATTATTGGTAGAAAATATTACACACTTATAGTTCTTCCTACCTAACCAAGATTGTTACATTATAAAATTTATAAAAATTCAAAAAAATTTAGGCAATGAATAAGAGAACGCGTTCATACGAATTTAGTTCCATTAAAATTTACTGTCCAAACAATGTTTCATCGGCTAAGATACATCAATTTTACCTAGAAGTAATAATACTTATACTAAACTTTGTTTTTAAATATGACTTAATTATTTCTAGTTAATTTATAATTAGAAAAAATTTTAAAAAAGAACCTTTTTAGCTAACTGTTTGTAAAAGCAAATCTTTTCATAATTTTTGAATGTTTTCGTCTGTCCATGGGCCGGCAGATAGTAATGGATTATTTTAATTTCACTAGAGTATGTACATTTTTAAAATATTGATTTTAATTTAAATATTTTATTTTGACATAATCCAACATATCAAATCTTTATTACTCGTCTTTTGAGTGAATTATTCAGCTCCGCTTGTATAAACGTTGTCATCCTAGTTTTCTGTTCGTTTTTTTGTGAATGATATTTTAGCATGTAATTTATCTAGCAAGTAACAATGTAGTTTGACAAATACTCAAAACAGGGATCGGCAGCCGCATGAAGATACGCTATTTGAATTAGTCGCAGAATCCTATGATTCAAGAATTAGCAGCCGAGCAGAGCACCACTATTTCCGTTGTTGCCAGAATTGAAAACTAAAAGAAGCTATTTTAAAACCAAAGATCTAATTTTGGGACAATTTATTGGCTACAGCCAAGCCGCATATTTTTCAGCTTAAATTTGCGGCTTTCGACTCCTTATTCCAACATATTGTCAACTATTATACGCACAATCAGTCCTTTATGATTCACAGTTGTTGTTTGTTTGTGGACATGCATTGCATAGCATATCAACAATATGACTTTTTAGTATCCTAGCTGCTATATAACTAGGTTATATCTATATGTATGTACGTATATTAAATATGTAGTTACCAATTTACTGCATGACAAATGGGCCAATCTTCGAAAAAAGGGTTTTGATTAAAATACACATTTGACGTAATTGTCTGTCAACATAAGAATCTGAGCATTTCATACTTTATACAGAACATTATTCGAATTTCTATTATTGTTTTCATTTAATTTTTTTAAATTATTTTTTTCTAGTTTCATAAGGTGTTGGTGTGGACCTTGCACGATAAGGGATTATCTTGGTATTTAACTGTACACTGTACAAAGTTTATCAAACCAAGAACGACAGCACCATCCATATTTGTCTTCTTTGCTAAAGTATAAGAATTATCCCCTGGAATAGAACCTGTCCCTAGCAATACAGAAAAATCATGTATCGTATTATAGACAATTTTATTCAGTCTCTCATGGGTAACAAAACTTGAATTAATTTAATAATTTTTTATTTTACTGTACGCGAAAACCTGTATTATACGATGCGACACATAACTATTCTAGGATTTTAGCAGGTTATATGATTCCAAAGGCGAGTAGAAGTGTCACCCCCGCCCCCCCCCCCTTAAAATTTTAATTGTTATGGCATCCTCTCAAGTTATACACCTCCCTAGCAAAAGACTGTGAACGCTAAGGCATTAATCTATATACATACATTTATTATTTTATTCGATTATATAATTAACAATACGAAGAAAATCTTCGCTTTTTGAAATATCTAAATATTAATTTTGTGAATGAAATGAATTGTAATGGAAGGAATTATTGTGTGTCAATATAGTAATGTGCAGAACTGTAATTAAACCGTCTTAACCAAATTTAAATCTGTTAATTTTTGTTTAGTATTCGCTACTTGAATTTGCTCAGGAGAAAGCTTAGTAAATAAATGCCAATGGAAGTAATTTTGATGAATATTCAAATGAAACCAGTGAAGTATGACATACCGACATCATACCGACAACTTGTTACATAAATGCTAATTACATTCCAGACATTTTTTGTCGTTATCGTGGGGAGGGGGATGGGGGTTGGAATGGCTACGCAGCTTTCCATGGTGTTCCTTCTTGTCAGCGAAAGTTTCGACAAATATCACATTGGTTGCAAATCCGCCATAGCGCAGAATTTTTCAATTTAATTATAAGTAAATATAGTTTATTGGTGATAGTGAAAAATAACTTAGAGAAATATTTGTTTTCTTTTACTATCTCTATTTTGGTGTTTTGAAATAGTTAAAGTTCATAAACATTTTTCTGCAAATCTATGTTTTCGTCATGTTAAATAAAACAAGTCTTTTTGCGGGCAATATTTACCATCTTCATACAAATAGAAGATTAAGATTCTAAATGAATCTTTTTTAAATTTTCGTTTTATTCAAGATTTTTAAAAAATGGATCTGATATTAATATTAACTTAAATCTTATTCAATTAAACTTACAGAAAAATTAATTTTTAAGCAAGCAGTACTGCCTGTTTTCTATTGTATAATAGCTTTCGCCTATTACCTCATTCCCCAAAAATTGTATTCTTTAAAAAGAGGAACTTTGTTTACTATAATTAGGGGAAGATTAATTCATCGATAAATGTTAATTTCCTGTATCTCTAAGAACACCGTAAACTAACTTTTTTTTCAGGGGGGGGGGGTAATGAATCACAAGCGAAATTTAGAATTTTGCCATAGAATTTTTGTATTGCATAGTTTGATTATATAATAGGTCACACGGCCTAGTCATAAAAGATAAATATTCAATAATACACAATTGAGAAAAACCACAAAAACTTTAATACAAAATTTCTTTTGGTTTTCTGTGGCCTTGCAAAACATAAGATTTTCCGGTCTGGCCGTTTTTCGGCAATATTGACGAGGAAGTGATAATTCATATTGTTTAAAACGTAATACAAAACTTCCCCCCAAGGCTAATTTGAATTTTAACTCACATTTTTCATGAAAAGTGCGAATATTTTAATTAAGTTATACTTAGGTACTCTAATTGGTTTCAAAGTATATTTTGAAGCCAAAACAACCCCTAAACTAAAGAGTTGGTTCTAGTATAAACTAAATTTAAATAGCAGCATTGCTACTAATTAAAAGCAGGCAAGATGTTAAGCAGATTTAAATTAATTGAATGTTCAGACATACTTAAGGGTAAACCTTATACTGTTTAAATACAAATATATGTGTTTATTAAGATGACAAGTGACCTTTAATAGTTTGCAGAATAATACACAGTTTGTATTTCATATTATGCATTGTCACCATGAATAATGAAATATGTTAAACAATTAGGAAAACTTGCGTTGCTACCGACCCATGTATTATGATTCATAATTCAAAGTTTGAAATCCATAGGACAATTCTAATATGCTCAAATTAACGATAAAAGCAATCCGTTAAGTACGAACAAATTGACCCTAATTCTAGAAAATGTTCTCCTAGGTGATGTTGACATCCCAACATAGATAAACTAAAGTTTTTTACAAGAATTTGCCATGAATTAGCAAAAATGAACTATTCATAGAGATAAGTATTTGCAAAGCTGAAGGGTTAACATCAACAACTGTATTTGCAAGTGGAGAAAAATTCCATGTTGCGCCTATTTCTTTGTTTGAGTTATTCAAAAAAATGTTTTAAATATAGATTCTATAAAAAATAAGCCACATCCGAAATATTGCTTTAAAAATCCATTTTTAAAATCTATTTAAAAAAGTGTTAAAAATTTTGCAACACCTTTGGTAAAAAAATTCACCAAAAATTGTTTTAAAAATTTTGTTTACAATGTTTAACCTCTACTATTAAGTTAGCTCAGCCACAAATTTGCTCCCACAAAATATAAAACTAGAAGAAAAATATCCATAGATCTTTAAATAAAATTAATTTATTTATATTTCTTTTATAATTTAAATATGGAAAATAAGATATTTAAGAAATTGTTCTGTAAAAAGTAAGGGTAAGGGGTTTTAATTTTTTTTTCATGCTGGAGGGGAGGTCGGTTAATCTAATGTACTTTAAGAAATTTGTTTGGTTGGGGGGAATTTCTTCAGTTTAAAATACAGGAGTTTGCCCTTTATGATAATTAGAAAATATCACGAGGCGAAAAGGCATTTTTGGTGAGAATCTACGCTCAAGAAAAACACTGTTGGTTAAAAATTTGGAAGATTACCACGACTTTAGTTTTCATCAAATGATTTGTGCAATATAACTTGGAGATTTTATTTATTTCATTGATAATTTTAAAGATTTTAGTTTGTATAGATGTTATGTGTTTTTTTCTTTATCTTTTCGGTTTGAATGATATAAAAGTATAATTATCCAAATAAATTGGTTTTCCTCTTTATGTAGAGCATAGTGTTACCTCTATATTTATGGCTTTGCAGCCTCAGTCTCATTCAGCAGCTAGCTTACAGAAGTCTGAATTAGCCGCGACGTATAGTGATGTACTAACACCAACACTCAGCTGCAATCACTAAATTTTACTCTCTTTTTCTCTTCATGTTGGGTGTGTGTATGAGTGTACTATTCGGATATTTTTAAAAGCGAAGCTTTTCTATAATTAGGGTCGGTCCGTCCGTACGTCCGTCCGTCTGTACGTCCGTCCGTAACGGATAGCTTTTTCCGTTAATTTAGGCATGTTAGAATTGTCCTATCGATTTCAAATTTTGCATGGTGATTCCTTTAGTAGTTAGGTACGATTTAGAAAGCGTAGCAACTCT
>LS056161.1:0-12966 GCA_900241095.1 Acartia tonsa
GACCAATGATAGGCCAGCATAAACTTTAATTGACCAATAGTAAAATATATACTGGCCTATCATTGGTCATCTGTATTTTTTTTATTTGTACATCATTTTTTTATAGGCTGCTTCCAAATTAAGCTTGTTAAATTTCTTACTAACATTAGAAAGTCAATTCAATTAAAAAAGGCAGGGTTTCTGTGATCGCAAGAATTAATTAACTTCAATCAATAAATTTAATCTGCAAAAGGGGTAATTTGTTTGTCATCATTAGGAATGTTTACAAATTCATCATTCATTGTCTTATTCCTTAATCCCTGATAATTTTTTTCCTAATCACCCCCCAATCTTCTTCATATATATATTTTTTGGAGCTATCGCTACATTCTTTCTTTCCCTATCTATTTTTTCTTTTATCTACTTTCTCCTCCATCTCTTTCTCTCTCTCTATCTCTCTCTTTTCCATTCCTTTTTCTTCTATAAAATAAACTTTATAAAGGTTTATAAAGAAAATCTTATAAAAACTTAACAATTCTCAAATAGTTTCTTATTTCTTGATTCTCTTGAGGAGTAAAGCTTATCTTCAAGCCGGTTGTGTAGGTTAGTAAGTCGGTCAGTATTACATTTGTTATGATTGAAAGCTTTAAAACATTAGACTTTTTAATGACTTTTTCTACAACTACTGTCGTGAAAGGACCCAAAAGCAAACAAATATCTTATTCAACATTGCAATTAGACAGGATCAGAAAGTATTTCAAAATAATAAAACATAGCGGTTCATTATTTACAGAAAGACGGACTGACAGTATTATTTGTAGAGTATCTTCGCTCCTAAAACATTAATATTAAATGAAATGATAATACATTTATTTTCTTTAATATGATCACAATATGCTTTTCTGATAATGTAATAAAGATAATAAGAATAATATTATAATAAAATTTGGTCTTCAAATATCACAAATTGTTTAAACATAATTTATTTTTTAAGAACTTTTAAAATTTTATTGGGTTAAATAGATTTATTACCCTAGAGGGTTAAGCAGACACAATAATTCGTCTACCTCAAAAAGAAATTTCTAGCTGGCAATAATATCCATAACTGACTTTAATACATACTACACATATGTTTTTATTTTTAAGCTTTTATGGACGTTCCGATGGAACCTTATTATAAAGAAAGAAACTCAAAAGATTGCTATAACTTAATTTTTTTTAGCACAATAATATTTAATTATAGCTTCTTGGTATAATAAAAATTTTATTTACTGAAAAGGATGACAGCATCTATTAGAAGCATAGCTTATATTTTCTTTAAAAAGATAGCTTTATGCCCCTTAATTTCCCCCCTTTTTTCAAGTTGAATTATATTACAACAGATCAATCCCCCACCCCCCAAACTCAAATTAACTGTAAATAGTTTTAGGTTAGGTAAGGTTTAAATGAGCCCAGCAGGTTTAGAGCACTGTTAATTAATCATGAGGGTTACCACTCTAATTATTTCTACCCCAGCCCCACCCCCCAGTCACCATGCCTCTATAAAATAGTCATAAACCTGCCTTAGAAAATAGTCAACTAAGTAATGGTTTTTCTAATGCATAACCACACACATTACATTACATTTAGAAATATTTCTTTCCTTTTTTGAAACATGATCCCATAATAAAAAAGGTAAATTATAGAAAAGCTTTAACAAAGAAGCCATTAAAATCAAAGAAGTGGAAAAATGTAAAAAAGAGTAGGGTAAATTTTCTTAAAATAAAATAAGTTATTTGATGTTTAAAATACAATAGTTTGGTTAAAGAATTTTATTTTGAAGAGCCTTTATTCAAGATAAATTTAGAAAGAAATTTTAATTTCTCTTTGAATTTTTCAATTATGTCTTTTTTTCATAAATATCTTTTTTTAATTTTCATATAGTCTTTTTTAAAGTTTAAAAATATTTCTATATGGATACAAAAACGCAAAATCCCATATTACACCTGTTGGCCATTTTTAACCTTTCAAACTGTTTATTATTTTATATAGATTATTTTATGCTCCCCTAAAGTTTGGTTAGGTTAAGTAGGTAACTTATATAGGGTATTACTCAAATGATATTTTCTTTAAAATAAAATGAAAGTAGGCTAAAAGGGTGAGGTTAAGATAGTCCACAGGTGATAAATGTGATTCTACTAAATTTCAGTCTCCCCTCCATCCAGTTGGAAAAATACCTTTTCTAACTCTTTACTAATATTTGGCGAGTCAAACTTATCAAGATAATCATCCTTTTTGCGATCAACATCTTTGGAATCACTTTTAGTACGACCTGCAGGGTCATGGTCACTATTGTTATCACCAGAATGACCGTTAAGTTCACTGTCTAACTGTTGTTTGGAGGGAGATAACTTTCGTAGAATGTCTTCAACTGTATCACAAACGCCTATAACAAGTCCATCAGCACTGCCTCCCCTGTCAACATGACCTGCCATAGAAGCATCTACTCCACTATCACTAGTATCACTATTTATTGTCTCATCATGTCTATATTCTTTGGATGTGTGAGTGAAAATTTGTCCAGAGGGAGTAAAATTTTGTCCGTAGGACATGGAGGGGAAAGTTTGTCCACTGGCAGACATTGTGATTGGATGGACCGTTAGAGTATGCGCAGATGACGTCATTATCGAGGAGTCAGCTGTTGATGACGTAACTAGAGTATTGCCTGCACTGGAAACAACTGTTTCGTAATCAGAGTTTCCTCGGATATATTGGTGAGGTAAGAAGCCATTTTCTGGCAAAACTTTCGGCGGCAAAATTGCACTATTTTCCATCTCCACGTGGTAGGGTAAACTGGCGCCATTTTCTGTTTGATTATAGTGATAAGGAGCAATGGCGCCCAAGGAGGAGGGCCCAGTATAACTTAGATTATGATGGTGGGCAGATGTGCTTTTGATTGATTCGTAAACCGGTTCTGTAATGCTAAGCATATGGTTAGCTGCTGATGATACTGCAGGATGATTTAGAACAGCATAGTGGTGATTGGTACTCATATTGTGGTCTAGGTAAGGCAGTGAGGTGGACCCAGAGGGATGGGAGGAAAAGTATCCATTTTGATAACTGGAGAATCCTGGATGGACAGCTGTTCCAAGATTACCTATTTAAGTAACACTTAAATGAATATAAAAGTATCATACAGAATTAATACACCTTAAACTCATGATAATACATGTAAAGTAGATCAAAAATCCTAACAATATTATTTCTCATTAAAGAATATTTATACAAGTCAATAAGCTCATTAAAGGGGGAAGTGGTTAAATAACTGTATTTCCCTATCCCAATTACCTTGTGCCGACTCTCAATTGGTGATCAATCAAAGGTGTCCAAGTAGCAGAAAACAATTTGCCAGCAGACGAAAAAGGTAATTGGAAAAAGAGGGGAGGCAGTTATCTGTGTATACAAATATACTATAGATCTGTTATAAGCTCCACCAGTTATGGGACCAAGGCAATGTGCCTATTTCCAAATTCTTAATAGCAAGGATTTGAATTGGCAGTTGTGGGTAGAATTTTAAACATTTTAAACTTATCCCCCACCCCCTAAAATCAGTACATGCAAACAAATATAATTAATCAAAATTATTTAAGTGGTCATTCCTGTATTATTGTGGAAAGCTCTTGCTGAGGGGGGAAGCATGGTCCTGTAGGCAGAACCCCCAGATGTTTCATCACCATCATTAGTAGTATTACCTATTCCATCTTCTAATATGGGAGAGTCAGTAAACCTGGAAATAAAGTCATTTGTACAAAGCCCAAAGTGTGTCAAAAATGATCAATGTAACGTAATAAAAATAAGGGATTATCCATCTCATTTTTAGGGGTTTTCTTTCCCACTTCTCCTCTCATCTCCCTCATTTTATTACGTCATGTGGATCATTTTTGACACAATTTTAACACAATTTTGGCTTTGTAAGTCATTTGCTGTATCATGCTGTAAGTAAGTCATGCTACAGTATCAAAACCCAAAATGAAATTCGACAAATAAAATTTTATTTTTAAAACAACTATTGTTAATTAATTTATATTACTTTTAACCAATCATCTGTTGCTGAAATTTTAATTGGCGGAAAAGTATAAAAAAATCAATTTTTTTAAAGTGAAGCTTTTCTATTATTGGGGTCGATCCGTCCAAATTTGTTTAGACTTTAACTTTCATATTCTGCTTATTCAGTTTTGACACTCTACAAGTATTAATGTTCGTTTGTCCTACCATTTCAAATCTTTGCTTTTATGGATGTCATCCTTGTTATAAATATATCAAAATAAGAATTACCTGGACAAATAATCCAGAGCAGAAGAAGCTCTTTGTGAGGAGCCAGCTCTTGCCAAAGTTCCATTAATTGCTCCTCGCATGCTAGCTGAACTAACTGCCAAGCCACCATGGCTAGAACTCACAAATCTTGATCTAAATAGAAATTCAGGTAGAAATCTATGACTCAAAGAATATACCACCAAAACATGTTCTTACTTTCAATAAGATAACATACAGGGAATTGTATTTGATAGGGAAGATGAAAATAAATTGCGTAAAACCATTCCAGGACCTATTTGAATCTTCCCTAGGATAAGGAACTCATTTATTTTAGTGGATAGTGAAATCTTATTAGATTTATGAAATTGATTCATAGGTTTGCAAAATTATCAACTTAATAAAGTTTAAAATAAAAAGAACAATTCTATCAAAAACAAATATTTTAATAATTTCATAATTTTATCACATTACATACCTAAGCTCTAGGGCGGACAAAGCCCGGTCATTCTTGATGACCCCACTGGCAGCAGTTGGTATCGGGTACTTCTCATCTGACTTGACGGGCTTACCCGCGGGCATCAGGAACTGGGCGGAGGTGTGCAGGTAGGGGTTGTTGACCGCCCACGGACTGGAGCTTGAATTGGATGACCGGCCATCCGAGGTCGCGGGATACAGCTCCTAAAAAGATCAATTAAAAAAAAGTGTTGAGGAAAAGATACAAGTGGAAAATTAGAAAATATTAGAGCAATTGAAAATTTGATTATTTCATTATATGAAATTATAAGAAACCCTGACATGAACCTGCAAAATGGTTCCCTGAAGAGTAAAACAAAATTTGTCAAAAGGGTAGCCAGATTTTTTAGTACAGACATCATAATCTTTTATGTTGGAAAATATCTTTAATTTATAGATTTTTACCTGAGGTTTTAATCTGATGGAGTTTTCTGGCAAATTCTTTCCATCCTGCAGACGTCCATCTGCTGGGAGGCTGGACCTCTTGCTGCGATGCTCCAAGGTGCTGGATCCACCAGCGGTCAATCCTCGTCTTGACCTGGATTTCCTGCCATCAATAGTATTCCGTTCACTGGTCCGTTCCAACTCAGACCTTTCCCCAGATTGGGGGGAATATATGCTTCTTCCGATAATGGGGAGTCCTTTGTCAACATGAGCATAATCTTTGATTATTACTGACACATCAGTGGGATTGTCTTCATCCGTAGCTGCGGTAGAAGCACGTGCCACTGCTTTTTCCATGGCAGCAATTGACAATTGCTGATCTTGCAAACCTGCTGAGATACTGCGAACTGCATGGGTACCAGTTAGGTTTGAATTACCACCACCAGATGGCAGTGATGAGGGAACAGTAACAATTGCCTGGTGGTCAATGCTGGTCAAGTGACCGCCACTGCTGGCAGCTGTCATACTACCCAGGACAAAGCTGTTGACTGGGGTCATCACTGTGTCCATGCTTACACAACTTGAGTCCGGAGTCACCTGCATATAAAAGTAGTTATTTACTCATTTAATAATAGTATTAGAATAGAACTAGTCCCTACAGAAAACTTTAACCCTGCGGGGAACTTCTAATTATAACTTGTCTTAATATAAATATCACTAAAGCGTATTTCAATCTTATGGCATATTAACTGTTTCAGAAAATTGACAAAGCTTTTCAGATCTTGATAAATAGTGAATTTGTATTATGATTTTTTATTGTTCTAACGAAATTGATTGCTACCTGGAATCTGGCAGTTTCTGGTAGCAGGTCAGGTGGCATTTGATATCCTGGTGGCAACTGGTAGCCTGGAGGAAGGGATAGCGGTACAGTTGAACTTGTGCTTCCTACAATCAATACTTTATGTTTGGTTGTCATTTATTAAACTTCAGAAAAAAATTAAATCATGTATAAAAATAATAATTTTTAAATATTGAGAAAATAATTTGATATTGTAAAGGTGAGTGGAAAAATGATGACGCAATCATTTCTTTTCACGAACAAACATTTTATTTCTTTGTTCTCCATTTCCTTTAGATGTGACATAATTTATATGATGAGTTCAAAAAGCTTTACAGTAGGCAGCCGCAGCTACAGGTCTTATCTTCCCAAAAACTAGAGTTTATGATGATTCCAAAGGTATGCATAACTTTTGGAAACCCGGTTTTAAAACCATGAAATATTTTTTTCTGATGCAAAATTTTTAGTAATGTGTTATATAAAAATCGGAAAGATTTATATATTCATATTTTTGGACCTTATTTGAGCATTTAAACAGCTACTGATCCAGCTCCGATCTCAAATCAATATCGTTGGCCATTGGATCAAAATTTTGGGTTATTTAAAATTTGATTAGTTGGTTTAAAAGTTAAACATTTTTCAACCAATATTTAAATCTAAAGAAGGAGTATTTTTATTTATAATTATTGGGGATATGTTAATTCATCGTTCTTTGTCTTATCCCCTAAGATGCCTGAATATGTTGAATATGGTGGCTTGACGGTTGGTGGATTTAAGAAAATTCGCCATTTTTTGTTATCAAATCAGCAATTGTTATCAGGTAAACTTTAGTTTAGTTTTTATCTATCTATCTATCTATCTAATTATCTATCAATCTATCAACCCACCTGAAATTTTTCCCTTGCCCATTTGAATGTATTTTGGCATATTAGTTGAAGCTTGTTGATGTGTTGAATTATTCTCTGTAGATTTCTTCCCTGTTTTTTTAAAGAAAACACAAATTATTTAGATAGGTGCCCCTTGGGGATCATTAACCCTGCGGGGACAATATGTGAGGTGCCCTAACTCTGTGGGATTACCATGTACCCAATATAACCTAACTTAAAGTAATACTAGAGCACAAAAATAAATATCTTCTACATTATTTTCAAAATATTGAAGTCATTTGCTAATTGGAAATTCAATAATTTTTTTCCCTTAGGTATTTGATATAAGTTATAGTTTTAAAGAAGGTATAATTTAGTTCATATAGGTGTCGCTAGATGTCTCTTGATTTTGTGATATTCTCCTGTATGTTTCTTGAATAGATGAACCAATAGTAGAGTGACCACTATTACAAGTAATAATAGAACTATTATTACACAGATACTAGACAAAATATATTGGTTTTAAATTTATCGTTCTATCCGTATGTTTGTCCGTAACGGATATTTCTGATTGTTATTTAAAGTGTTTTATGAACATTCTATAAATATCAAACTTTGCACGATTTCTAAAACAGATAGATACAACTTTTAAAGCCTAAATCGTTTGTGTTCTCCATTTCATGAAAGCTTTACAAAAGTTTAAGGCAAGATTTAAGCTATCTTGCTTTATTAAATTTTAACTTTTTAAGATACCTCTAAAGGGTAGGGCTTAGTCTCTAGCCATTTATAAAAATACCAGAGGCTTCGCCCCACGAGGGAAGAAATGAAGGAAAAGTTGCACTACATGATATGATGATATAGAACTGTTATGACAACTTTTTAAATTTTGCACAATTTTTTTTTCTTAGGGGAGGGGGGGGGGTGTTAGAACATTAGCCTTTTTTTGGTGGTAGGGGTGTCCCACTTCTTATGTCCACGCATGACCAGTATTTATATTCCCTGAGAAGCACAATCCTGCCGGTTCAGCGGTTACCAAGATCTTAACAGACATACATTACACTACTTTGTATTATAAAATAAAACTACATATATTCCTGAATATAACCAGGTGATCTAGTCCAATCTCAAGAAATCCAGAAACCTTATCAAAGGAATATTATATTAACACAATAAAACTAATATAAAAAAATACGATTAATTTCTCTAAAATCGATTGTTATTACAAATAACAAAATGTCTTTATGGTACCCTCAGTTTTATATTGGTTGTTCTAAAATATTGTTAGCCAATAATTTTTAATCTACAGAAGGTAATTCTGTTTAAGATTATTGGTGATGTAAATTAATTCATCGTCTTATCCCTTAAGATCCCTGTAAGTATTAAAGCTGATATAAAAGTTAATTTAATTTTTTGATAAGATTTTAAAATATATGTATACATGATACATATTTATATTCCATTGACCTGTGCGTCTTTAGCCACAGAAAGACTGAAATTTGTAGTGCCCATTCCTGCTCTGTTCTTAGCTATACAGCTGTAGGATCCATTTTCTCCTAGATAGATAAATAGATAGTAGGAAAGATAGATAAATAGATTAATTAGTAGTACCCATTCCTGCTCTGTTCTTAGCTATACAGCTGTAGGATCCATTTTCTCCTAGATAGATAGATAAGTAGATTAATTAGTAGTGCCCATTACTGCTCTGTTCTTAGCTATACAGCTGTAGGATCCATTTTCTCCTAGATAGATAAATAGATAGTAGGAAAGATAGATTAATAGATTAATAAGTAGTGCCTATTCCTGCTCTGTTCTTAGCTATACAGCTATAAGATCCATTTTCTCCTAGATAGATAAATAGATAGTAGGAAAGATAGAATAATAGATTAATTCGTAGTGCCTATTCCTGCTCTGTTCTTAGCTATACAGCTGTAGGATCCATTTTCTCCTAGATAGATAGGTAGATATTTGGATGGATAATAATAAATAACATAGATTACAAAATTACATTGTTTGTAGGTTTTTATTTTTAACTTTATAGATAGAAATATAAAATGCTAGTTATATATAAAATACACTGCTATATAGCCAGATAGTAAAATACTAAGCCAGCTAAAAAGATAGATAAATACAAAGCTAGCTAACTATATAGATAGATAAATACAAAGCTAGCTAACTATATATATAGATAAACATAAAGCTAGCTAGCTATATAGATTTTTAAATAAATAAAAGTAAGCAAGCTAAATAGATCGTTAGCTATCTATAAAATTAGGTAGTTAGATAGATATATAACTTGCGATAGAGATTATATATAGAGATTAAGCTTACTAATTGGATAGATAGATAATTCAAAGCTAGCTAGCTAGATAAATACAAAGCTAGATAGATAGATACACAGTGATGCATATAAAAAAGTAATTTCTGAGGAAGATAAAGAAAAGTTGAGATTAATGCAATCTTTTACCCATAACTCTCACTTTATATCTCCTTTTCTCTTTCTCTTTTTATTCTTTTCTTAAATATCTTTTACTCATAACTCTCACTTTATCTCTCCTTTTCTCTTTTTCTATTTTTATATCTTCTTTTCTTTCTCTTTTTCTCTCAATATCTTTTTTCCATAACTCCTACTTTTTCTCTTCTTTTCCTTTTTTTCTTCTATTCTTAATATCTTTTACTCATAACTCTCACTTTATCTCTCCTTTTCTCTTTCTCTTTTTCTTCTTTTCTTAAATATCTTTTACCCAGAACTCTCACTTTATCTCTCCTTTTCTCTCTCAATACAACTTAACTGGGATGGAAAATAAGGCGGTTTCTCTCAATGTGTCAAGTCGAGCACATACCTCATTTTGAAATAAATGAAAATAAAGGTAGGGCAGTTTTTCGTTTTTTCTTGTTTACTTTAAGGTTAGGTTATAATCAGTGCTTGGTGGCTCCAAAGGATTAGAGTTAGACATATGAAAAAAGCTAACTAACCTTATTTAAATTTAGTGTTAATGGGGTTACAGTACAAGACAGGCACTTTAGGGTAAAGCACCAAACATAATTTTACCTGCCGTGACATTTCTAATCATAAGTTCACTCCTATAGCTCAAGTCTCCGTCAAAGAAATGTTCCACTCCGTATTTTTCAGATTCGGCCCCCGTGGCTCCTCGTTTTATCTACATAAATATAAGTATTAAGATTTTTTCCTGAAGCTCAAGATTCAATAATAAATTCTTAACTGACGGCGTTCTCCTTTCAAGAGAAGCTTTATAGAGGACATGGGATGGTTTTAGGCTATTTTGTTGTTAGAATAAAGCCTTAGGATGATTTTTAACCAATTTTCTTTCACCTTTTACCATTTTGAATAGGAGCCCTACTGCAGGAGTAAGCTGCTAGTATATATAAATATTTAATGTGAGTCAGAAGTATTACACATTGGTTTCTAGCTTAGAAATGATACTACTGAGCAGCCAAAATTAAGTAAATGTCTTGGCTCTAAAAAATAGCAAAACTCATTATGATTCACTGTTAAAACTTATGTACAAAATTAGTGTAATGGTTGGTTGACACCCCCAAAAAAGTAGCATAAAACCACCGCAGTACTAGTATCTTCATTCCCGTAGTACAGCCCAATCGGCTCAGTGGTTATCGAGATCTTAAGCTATAGAGCCACAGACAGACATCTTTTTACTTCAAATAATTGATAATATTTTTTTTATATAAAAAACTACAAGTTCACATTTTCATCTGAGATTTTAGTTATTAACATTTATTATTGCTATCAATCAATCAAATAAAATGACCTGAGAACCGGTGGCGATGTATTGAAATGGCGGGAAATTTCCCGAATCTTCGCCAAGAAGGCGGATCTGGTCCCCTTCGTAGCTCCAGACTATTGTTGGGGCCGGGTCGGATATTACGGAACATTTTAACCTAAAGTAAATTTAAAAATAAAGTAACGAATCAATGCATGTTTTGAATTAGAGGTTTTCGTTGTCCCCCCTGGTAAATATGAAGAATACAAAACAAGGTTACAGATTTTAAAAAATTTGAGTGGAGGTTTCATCTAAGTAACTCTTTTAGTAATATAAATAGCAGAAAAAGTAATTTTATTCTGTCAAAAATAAAAAGAGAATATTGAAAACTTAGACACCTGAAAAAATAAGGGTTGAAATCTATTATATAATATAGTATACATTATACATACTCTAATAGCTTTGACTATAAAAACACTCTAATAGCATTATACAACAGAGAGTGAGTGAGTCAGTGAGGGAAGCAGATACTTATAGAGATGCTAATTATCATTTAAAAATGATATCTAAACGTTATATAGCATTATCCACTTCAGTTATATTTTTAAAATCATTTTTTTATCTATTAAAGCCACTTAACCTTTACTAAGCTGGTTTTGCGGAAATTTATCTAGAAAAACTTATTAAATTTATTTTTATAGTTCAACTATTTTGTCAAAAACCTAATTATCGGGCAAGAGTAGGATATGGAATAGTTATTTTACGTGAATAATAAAAAAAATTAAGATTACAACTAGTTTTGTTAGACCGAGGGGCCGATAGCCCGGGCTAACAAAACTGGTATTAACTTTATTATCTTTATTTTAACATTCGTGGAATATTGTAAAATGCTCTTTATGACCTAAAGTTGCTGCAATAAATATTGTTTAGTTACCATTACACAGTCACTTAAGGTTAATAAGTCCATTTTATTTTAAAGGACTCACTTTAGATATATAATATGTAGATAGATAGTTGTTATATCTAGTAATATTTTTAATAATAGTGTCAAAACTTAGTTGTTGTACCATAACTGGGCATATTAACATAAGTTTGTCGTAATTGATATTTATCTCACAGGGAGGGAGGGGATATTAGGCTGTTTATCACTCTCGTCCCCAAAGTCTTAAAATAACATTTTCTTATTCGTTGGCTTAATAACCTTGGAGACTTTTATTGAATTTTGATTGGTTGGTTTATTAGATCAATGTCCCAACGTTTAACTACTAATTGTAATCTACAGAAGGGGTAATTTTGTGCTTCATCGTTGGAGATGTACATTAATTTAATGGTCAATGTCTTATCCCTTTAGATCCCTGTATTTATCATTTAGGTAGATAGAAAGATAATTACCTAACAGTGTCGCCAGCCTCAGCAACTAGCGCCACACTTTGCTGGTTCATATCTGGCAGGCACGCCAGCTCAGGTACACTCAAACTACTCAACTTTGACGAAAATAATCTGGAAACAGTTCAGTTTTATTGGCGGCTTTGCTACTCAGTTTTTAAATAAATGGTGATAATCAAACATAATGTTACGATAAACAGTTAGAATGTAAAGATAAAGATTGTTTGATCAAATGGCTGATGCATGCAATGCAGTTAATTAAGCAAGATAAGATCTAAGAAATAAAAGCATCTGGTTAAAGGTTAATTTGAAAACCTGGATTACTTCCAGATGACAACTACCTGGCTAATGCACTAGAATATTTGATTTTAATGAATTAAATCTTACTTAATAAAGGCCATAATTACTTGACCAATTGTCAAACAGACAAGACCCTATCTCTTATGATTTGTGCCCGTACATGAATCAATGTATTTCCCCACTTTAAATTAAGATATCCAACGATAACTTCTTTATTATGATTTGATTATGATCCAAACTCGAATCAACATACATATAGTCGCGTTATAAAACTGTTCCTAGGAGGGCTGTGGCACTGTGGTTCCACTCCCAGTGGTACATTACTGGTCTCCAACCATTGTTTAAAAATTCTGATTTTTCATGATTGTTCTTATTTTGAAATATATCTTTTTAATGTTAAATTATGCATGTTAGAATTGTCCTATCGATTTCAAACTTTGTATGATGATTTCTGTAACAGTTCATTTCAATTTAGAAAGCATAGCACAATTGTACATACGTCTATTTTAAACCAGGGAGTAAGGGAGGGGACAATGGGCAATTAATTCAATATAAGAGTTATCAAAGAAAGGGCATGAAATCCAGTTTAATCTAATAAATTTGTAGGAAATTATAAAGGGATTGTTAATTGAATAATAGATTTCCATAGCGTCATGTAAAGTGAAATCAC
>LS056162.1:0-12964 GCA_900241095.1 Acartia tonsa
TTTTTCGTCTTCTTACAAACATATGAAAAGAAATGGCTTTAAATCTTCAAATTTCAAATAAGGGTGAACTTAAAATACTTTTAAGTTTAATATATTTAATGTCTACGTAAATTTTACTTAGGAAACAGGGAGGGAGGGGACATTGGGTTGTGAATTACACAGGTACCCAAATTTTTATAACCACTTTATCTTTTATGTTGGTTCTGAAACGTTGGGTACTTTTGGTGAATTTTAATTAGTTAGTTAAAACTGGTAGTGTCCAAACTTTTAAACCAGTTATTTTAATCTACAAAAGAGGTAATCTTGTGTATTATATTTGGGTATATAAATCAATTTGTCGTCCTTTGTCTTATTCCTTAAGATCACAGAAAGATACTATTGCAACGTTTATTGAAAGTTAAAAACCTTTGTTTCATAGAATAATATAGGATCAATTCAAATGCATACTAGATATGATTTTTCATTACGATGAAGAACAAATTTTATTAAATCCAATTTTTAAAAGTGTGATAAAAATTAATGCGTATTCAATTTTAGTACAAATATTTTAAACCACCTAAGAAACTAAGCTTTTCCTCTTTAAAGCCTAGAAATATTTGGAGGAATTTTCCTTCAACCACGTTTGGAGTACCCATTTACCTCCCTCTTATTTGTTTGAATAAACCTAATCTATAATAATCCCAGGGATATAAAGAGATAAGACATTGGCCGATAAATTGATGTACATCCCAAATGATGAAACACAAAATTACCCTTTCCGTGGATTATGTTAGTGGCTGAAACGTTTGAACACTCAACTTAATGAATTAACCAATCAAAATTCAGTAAAAGTACCTAAAGTTGTTAAGCCAACGAACAATAAAACTTTATTGTAAAGCTTTGGTGACTAGTGAAGTAATAAACAGCCCATTGTCCCATCTCTCTCACTGGATATTTCCTTGTGTTAGGTCAGGGCAAGAAAAGCAAGGTTAGGGAACAACGTGTATAGAGCTCTTAAAGGCTAGAATAGTTATTTATCGCATCGTATTATAGACAGCTTTCCGTGTATATCACAATGAAAAATTATAGATTTAAAACCAGTTTTGTTAGACCCGATGGGTTGATGGCCCGAGCTAAGAAAACTGGTATTAATTTTATGATTTTAAATAAAAATATTTGTGGAAAATTGTCTGTAATGATATACATTATTTTTCACTATGGCTGAGGACCGGTTCTAATCCAGCGGATAAACAAGAAACAAGTCTACTTTAAGATAAAAATATGAAGCGATAAGGGGGGGTTAGCAGTGGTCCATAAGACAATTCTAAGGAAACTGTTACTCATTTTCATGATACATATTGAGTGTAAGGATGCGTGAGAAACAATTACTTTTACATAAACAAGGATATTTCCAATCAAAAAAGGGAAGTAAGGGATAAATAAAAAAACCTCATATTGTGTGATTTTTTTTCTTTATCAACATGATTTTGTTATTATCAGAACAGCGATGTATGCAAGATATAGGAATCTTAATAATCACACAATTTAGGTATTATAACCTGATTCAAAGACAAAACTCCTATATTACCATGCACAGTATGCCCTTTAAGTCTTTGTTCTCATCACTATTTATGTATATAAAGAAGGTTTTTTCTTTATTAAATTTTGTATCTTACTGTTAAAGGTTCAAATACATGAAACAATGACTTAACAAGCTTAGAGCTTATGGTGCTATCAAAAGATTAAAAAATAGTTTTCTGTAATTTTAATTGAAGTTATAGTTACTTTTCTATTTAGGAGGTTAAAACGGTTAGTTTTATTGCCTAACTTATAAAAATAAAGAGTAGTTTCGCTTTTTTAGAGGTGAAAAAATAAGTTTTACTACTATACTAATTAAATTACAGAGTAGCTTCGCTATAATAGAGGTGAGAAAAGTAAGTTTTACTGCCATACTAATTGAGTTTAATAACCAGAATTACACTATTCTTTATACACCTTCCTTAAAGGTAAACTCTGCTAGTTAATTTTATTATTAGAATTGTATCTGCTTCTATAATTGGAAGTTCTTTATAGTGCCTGTAAAGAATTACGTTGTACAATACAAATGACTAATGCTGGGCCAATACACACAAAACTGATTTTAATCTTCATATCCGCTGAAAGCTGATTATAATACAATGCGATAAATTTCTATTCTACAAAAATCAATGTGATTGGTAAAGAAATTTGAAATATCACATGTTCTTATAGAGGGTCCTTTTAGCTATGTTTACACAGGGATCTAAAGGGATAAGACAATGGCCAATAAATTGATGTACATCTCCAATCATGATACACCAAATTAATCCCTTTGTGGATTACTATTAGTGGTTGAAACGTTTGGACACTCTTAATAAACCAACTAAGAAAAACTCAAAGTTAATAAGCCAACGAATAAGAAAAAGTTATTATAAAACTTTGGGGACTAGTGTATTTAACAGCCCATTGACCCCGTCCTTCCTGATGTTTATAGCTAAACCATGGTACAAATATATATACTTAAAGTTAAAATTATTAAGGAGAAAATGGCAATAATTATTTTACAGAAATGAATGAAAAATAATTTTAGGGTAAAATTGCGTTAAATGGGCTTTAAGCATTTTTATTATCGTAACGATTTCCAGAAAACATAACAGTATATGTTTATTTTTTCAACTTATGAATGATAATAATGGTTTAAGACTTTTAATTTCAGCTAAGATACTCTAAAATTGAATTGTTTATCGGTTCATAACACTACGGTAGAAATATAATTTTATAAGAACAAGGATGACAACATCCATACAAGCGGAGTTAAAATCAGATCGAAGGACAAATGAATAATAACTCTTGTAGAGTGTCAAAACATACAGGGTGGGGCTAATAAGACCGGACAAACTTTAAACGGCCATAGCGCCAAAACTACTTGACCAATAAGGACTTTTGGCCACACTATAAAAAGCTTAGGTAATGACCTTTTAGCACAAAAAAATCTTTGGTTTAAGATGGACGTGTACAACGAGCTGGCCGCGCATATGTTCAACAAGGCAGATTCCAAATGCGCTGGTGGTTTAATCTGGATTCTCGACTAGGGCCCACTAAATCTGACCTCAGCCCATCTGTAGGTGAGGTAGAGTTATGCAACTTGCTGGGGATACTGTTAGATACATAAGTAAGACACTAGAAAAGACTAGAGCTCTCTATCTGAAATGGCTTGGCCGTAGTACTCCAGCAAAGTGAAACGGGGCAGATTTTGAGATGTAAAAAACGTCAAAAACCGTGAAAATTTCTCGGTTCTTGACTTCAGGGACCCATATTGAACTTTAAAACCAATTTTAGACTATGGGTTGCGCTGACAACCCTAGCTGAAACTTCATGTCCAAAAGGTATAGAACGTCGTTCTAGCTCAACTGTGGTCCAAATAAGAGCCTCCGTGTATAAGGGTAGCTTAAAAGTCGGGCGAATTTGGATCCTGCGGTTACTCACGTTCCTAAGGAAATGCAGCAACCCAATCTTTAAATTACATTCTTTATTACAAAAAAGAATAATAATCATAATAATAAAATAACCATACCTATAACAACGACGACAACATCCATAAAAGCAAAGCTCTAAAAATGAAGGACAAAGGAACTTAATCACTTGTAGAGAGTTAAAACTTAATAATCAGAATATAAATGTATACAATTTGAAACAAAATTGTTAGCAAATTAGTTAAAAGCTGCTTAAATACAAGAAAATGTTTAGAGACTTACATTTTTAGTCTTCATTATAGAGATGCTTCGATGATAACATTGTACTTTGTTGTCCTAGGAATCAGTATTGAAAAAATCAGATCAATCGGATAATTATATCTCATAAAAATTTGTTGTTAAAAAGGTTAAAAATCAACACGTTTAAAATGGACGTACGGACATTCTGGTAATGATTATAGAGCTTTCTTAATTGTACCTTAATACTACAGGAATCACTATGCAAAGTTTGAAATCGATAGGACAACTCTATCATTCCTAAATTAACGATAAAAGCTAATCGTTACGGACGGACGGATAAAAAAAAACTGTGTTTCTACTATTGTTATCATTGCTGCGCTACTTATACAAATATATGTCCATGTTCTGATGCAATTGAAGTGAGATTTAGGTTGTTACTCAACCATGCATTAACTACTAATTCTGTTTTAAATTTCATATTCAACAAGCTTAAGTTTGGTGTTTATGCAATATTGCATAAATGTTCTCTACTTTTTTAGTAAAGCAATGCTCTAAAGTTGCTTTTACCTAAGAGGGAGGGGACATTGGAAAATAAAAAGGCTGGTGTTGAAAATTAAATAATGAAGCAGTATTTTCAACCAATAATATACCTGCAGAGGGATAATTTTGTTTTTCACAAATGGGTAAGGGTATGTATATCATTTAATGTTCATTGTCAAATCTTTAAAGACCAATGAGCCTTAATTAAAATCCCCGTCCGTCTGAGATTTAAGATTTTGGTGAATGCTTTACTGATTAAGTTTGTCTTTCCAGGAGTTATCTATTCTGGTGATAGCAAGATTTCATTTGATATTCCTTGTGATAGGGAAGAATCGAGATTTTGAGAAAGAAAGACCCAACTGCAAAGATAAATGTATTTTTAATTGAGAATATTCAACATTGAAACATTAAAATGAAATTAATTATTTAGACCAAACGAATAAAATAAATCATTAATATAATAATCCATAAAGTTTTTAAATGTTTCATCTGGACACCTTGTTTAATTTTTATTCAAATGTATCAAAACTAATCCTTATTAAAAGTCACCGCACTGATATATGAACCCTTACAAAACTTTCTCTTTTTGATAGCGAAGCTTTTCTATAATTAGGGTCGGTCCGTACGTGTGTCCGTCTAGAACGAGTTCCTTTTCGTTGATTTAGGTAGGTTAGAATTGTCCTTTCGATTTCAAACTTTGCATGGTGATTCCTGTAGTAGTTAGGTTGGATTTAGAAAGCGTAGCAACTCTATAATCATTACCAGAATGTCCGTACGTTCATTATAAACAAGTTGATTTTTAACTATTTTAACAACATTACTTTAACGATTTAATTTATACTATTGAAAATATATAGTTATGTTCGATTTACAAAGCGTAGCAACTCTATATCGTTACCAGAAAGTCTGTACTTTAACCTTGTTTAAAAGCGTGGTTTCTATAATTCATCTTTGTTTGTAGTGCAAGGTAACTAACATGCTATTTAGAGGGGTCAGGGAGGGGGGGACATTGGTCTGTATAATTTACACTGGTGCTCAAAGTTCTATAACAACGTTATCTTATTCAATGACTCAAAAACATTAGATACTTTTATTTGATTTTGATTGGTAGGTTCCAAACTATTAAGTCCATACTTTTCAACTATTAATTTTAAACTACAGAAGGGTTAATTTTATTTATCATCATTAGGGATGTGTCTCAATTTATAGTCCTTTAGCTTATACCATAAGATCCTTGAAGGGTCAAATGGTATAAAATAAAATGTTTGATATGTTTCATGTATAAATTAGTTATGAGTAAAGGGAGTTGTTGTATTATCATACATTTCACAAGGATCACAATATCCATAAGTTATAAAGCTCAAATAAATTCTAGAGAGAAAAGGTAAATATTGATAACAAAATAGAGGATTCGTCAGTCGTTGATTAAGTCTGAGGCTACAGCTAAGTAAGATAAGGGAAACAGATCCTACCCTCTATCTTATTTTGAAGTAAATTAATGGAAATGGAATAGTTTTTTATTTATTACTTCAGGCCAACTTAGATAAGATTTCATAGTTTTTGCAGGTATAGGCCCTTTAAGGCTAGGGTCCCCCGCAGAGGTTAGACATAGGTGTTAGATTTAGGTTGCTAGTAGAGTCCCCAGATATTGGTCAATACGTTCCTCCATGGTCAGGGGAGGAAATTGGGTATAAGTCATAAGAGGGGGTTGGGGTGTATAGTTATATTAGCCAGCTAAGAGAAACATTTTATCAGTGTATGCGAGAATCCCTCACAATATCTCTATATTCTTCGGTACAAACACACAGACACACATAGACACCCTGTTACTTTATGATAAGGATTTTGAAAGATACAACTGACAAAGTAAATGAAAGAGAATATTTAAAAAGAAGAAAGAAGAGAGTAGCAGTTCAAGATAATTTTTACAATACAATATGATTTCAGGGAGTTAGGTATAGGGCAATGAAAGATTAGAAAGGTGATATAAATATATTCATTTGTATGAGATGTTGAGGGGTAGCTGGGTTACTTTCTTTAGTTTGTAGGGTGGGTAGTTTTTACTCGGAGACCCATTTCTCCTTTGAAATAGCATGAAACCTGTCCGGGGCAAATACAAAATATGTCTGAAAAATGCGAATTCTTTTTTCGAGATCTTACTAGAAATAAATATGTAGAGACAGACATCCTCTTACTTAATTATTAGTTTTTAGTCTTTTTATTGGTCCCTTGAATGCATGGTTGGTGAAATATGAAATGAAATTGACCCCTTGACTGACCCTCACAGCGGGCAATTTCATCTTTCTTATTCTGCTAATGGTTAGTGCGAGATAGTGTCCTAGTAAAACAGTCAAAATATAATAAACAAGAAAACGTAAACCAACCAGTGACGAAAAATCATGTATTATACCAAACTAGGACATATACAGTATTTTTTTGGAACAAAAGTATTGCTTGATTTAAAAATTTGTCCTATACAAAGTGCCCAACAGATCTATAGTATAGATGCATTTACAGATAACTACCTCAGATGCATTTACAGATAACTACCTCCTTCCCTTTTCCAATGACCTTTTTCGTCTGTTACCAAGTTGTTTTTTGCTACTTGGCTGTGCTAATACACACCACACCATATTGGCTGATTTTCAATGACCCAATTGAGATGCGGCACAAGGCCAGTGCGTTGGGGAGATACATTTATTTAACCCTTTCTCCCTCTAGTGTTTTACTCTAATAAGTGCCCCAAGTCAATAATTAAATAAGATATGGGCTAAATTAAGCAATAATTTTGTTCCATTTAAAAAACACAATATATAAAGCTACACTACCACTATAGTAAGTTAGCAAAGCCAAGTATTTGATAAAAAAAAGTATCTAAAACTTGATATTAATTATATTATTTAACACTTAATCGTTTTTAAAAAGTTGAATGTTGAGTGTTGTAGGCATTTTGAACACATATAAAATGAGTTATTTAATAGATGCTCAATAAGAAGGGGCATTAACAAATAAAATTGAGATATTAAAAAAGTAATTTCCTAAATATGATTTACATTTAGTTATAGAATAGCTTGGCAACCAAAAATCTAGACGGTCATATCTTTGGTGTTTTTGGTTTTATTTTGAAATTCTTTTGTATTAAAATGGAACCGACCCTCTACAATGGATTTTAGTTTAAATTAATTTTATTTTAAGGGGGAAGGGGGAATTTCTAAAGTTTTTCTATAAAAGGTTTACTGAAAAGTTGCAGTACAAATATACAATCCACTTACTTTTATATAAAAGAAGGGAGGGGGGATTTTGTGCTCGCTAGGCCCTTTGAGGGAAAACACTATTTAAAAAGCTTGAAGAAACCCACGTCTAATAAAAAAAGGTTGGTAAAAAATGAGTTAACAGGGCTAAGGAATTTTTGGTGTAATTTTTCATCACCAGTGCAGTAATTCTACAACTGATTTGGGTGTAATAAATGTTTTAGTGCGCATACAATGTTGTTAAAATGATTTTAAAAACTGTCAAAATACCAATAATACTGAAAGTTAGACTAATATTTTAGTACATGCTAATTCCCAACATACACCTTTACTAACATGCAGCATAATCTTGCTCTAAAGTCGAAAAAATGTTTAAAAATCAGAAGCCGCCAAATTTTTAGACAATATGTAGCTGCATTCGCAATTATAGTAGCGGAATTCAAAAAAAATAAACGCCAACCGCAAATTTTATTATCTCTTTTAGATTTATAAAATTTACCTACTACAGAGCAACATTAGCGTTAACACAATGGATGTTTTCATTGGAAGATTTTTTTCCTCAATGTTTTTATTTTTGAATATTATTTTTTCTCTCGGTATCTTATAAATATTGAAAAAAATAGGGCAAACATTAAAAACAATTTAATATTATTAGTTACATATTTTTTTCTACTGTTTTGAGTTTACTATTAAAAAATATATAGGTATGTAAGAAAAGATTTTCACATAAGATAAAAGGGTAATTCCGTTTACAAGATACAGTTAGGAAATTGAAACATAGTTTGAAGTAGAAGAAATAAAATACTACATATCTATTTTAAAATTGACAAAATAGACATTGTTCATTGTCATATTTACAAAAAAAATATACAAATAGAAATTCAACTATTTATAGCTGACTTAAAATACATGTTTTGTCATAGACTTGACAATACATGAGTGGAGAACTTTTTACACAATATTTGCCCATTTCACAAATAATTTGAAATGTCGACCATTTTTTTTCTATAGATGAACCTAAGCAAGTACAACCAACAAATCCCTTTATTAAATCTGTCAACCTAAAGCCTCTATAGGTCAACCTAAAATTTACAGAGTTTGTCTGATGTATTTTGTGAACTGGGCTATAATTAAAACTATCAAAGCTTTATCATAGGTATTGAGAGTATTTATAGCTGGTTCTTATGCCAATGAAAAAATAACCGTCCTTTCTTACCAAAATCTGTTCGTGTTCTTACCAATAGTATGACCGGTTGTTATGGACTCAATCTGGACAAGCCCAATTTTTTTAAATTTTGACGCATCATACGTCTAGCTATAGAGGCCTGGCCAGGAATGGGATGAATGACAAAGAAGGTGATTGTCTAGTTTGTATTGAAACTCATATAAACAGTTAACAAACCTACAAAAATACATAATTAGTACATTTAAAAGCATTATAAATAAGATATTAATTACTTATTCATACTAAAAAAATCATTTGGCGTTATGACCAACTGGTCCTTGTTTAATTTTCTTGGAATTAAATCAAAATCCTTAGGCATTAACAAATAAAAAAACATCTAGGCTTTTTAAAGAGAATATTTGCTCAATAAAAAAAACTCTGTGGTTTATGAAAATCTAAAAAAATATCTGTCTCAATAGTTATTTCTTTTTGTAATAAAATTTTTTTCAATAAAAAAAACATTTATTTACATTAGAATATATCTTGGTTTCACCACACAAAAACATGCAAATTATTACTTAGTGAGGGTTAAAATAAATCACAATTTACTTCTTTGAAACATTCATACAGCACCCACTCCACTACCAGTTCTATGCTCCTGGAGACATCATGGCCAGAGTCAAAATGCAACGTTTTATTTTACCCCCCTCCCCTCACCTCTGGCCACAGAAGTGTTGGAGATGGAGAGAAAATATCATCTTCACAACACATCAAAACTTACACAAAAGTACCATTAAAATATCAGAAACGATTTTCATCTTTTCTGAAAACAAAATTTATTTCCAATACACAAGTAGTCCTTCCACTGTTTTTCTATTGGGAAGATGATAAAAGTCCCTACAAAGATTTTGACATCATATGATATAATAGCCAATGAGAAGCCAGTATAAACTGTAATTGACCAATGGCAAAATTTATGCTGGCCTCTCATTGGTTATTTTATCATATAACGTCATAATCTGTGGAGGGACTTTATCATCTTCTTCTATTGGCTGATTTAGATGTGTCTCTAGATTATCTCTATTATTTCAAGGCGAAATTGTTCACCTTTGCTTATTTTCAAGAATAAAAAGAAAGCAGTGTTTTATAAAGTTGATTTCAACCTCCTAACTGTAAAAGGATTTTATGAGAATTTCCATCATTTTTCTTTTAAATTGCGTTTCAAAATTACAGAATTTTTAATCATCATTTATAATGTGTATTTCAGTATGTCTTCGAAACCGATCAATATCCGCTGGATTAGAACCGGTTAATGCCATACTAAAAAATTATGTGTCGTGTTGTATTTTAGACAATTTTCTCGAATGATAAAAACAAGATTATAATATTTATACCTGTTTTATAAGTCCAGACCTTTTGCTTCTAGTGGCTAACAAAACTGAAATTAATCTTACAATTTTCAATTTTGCTATCCACGGAAAGCTGTCTTTAATACGATAAAATAATAGTTATTTCTCGCATAGTATTATAAACAGCTTTCCGCGGATATAGAATGTACAATTATAAGATTAAAACCAGTTTTTTTAGCCCCGAAAAATGTTATTTATATAATTTAGAATCAAGGGAAGAGAAGAAATTTTTGTAACAATAAGCAAAAAGTTAATAACCTTTAACATTTAAGAAATTAAATTCTATACATTTCAAAAAGGACTAAAAGCTTTTTTGGTGCATTTTAGAGAATTGTTTACATCCCTTCTAAATGAAGTAGACATTTTGATCGCATGGTTTCTGAACATTCTCATAATATTCAATTAAATACTGTAATTTTTATCATTTTTGTCCACATATTCACTAGTACACAATGTTTATTAATTTGAGACAGAAAAAACAAACGCACCTTTTTATAAGTACACTTAAAACACCTTCACAATACTTTATCCTTATATAAAAGTAACAGGATCTCACTCTGTCTGCCTGTTTATCTGTTTGTCTGTCTGTAATGCAGGATCTCGCAAACCGGAGGACCAATATGATTCTCCTTTGGTAAACAGCGGATCTTAATTCATAGAAGTAAAACATTTTAATTGGCCCTAGATGCCTCTAGGGGCGTAGCCACTAGTTCTTAATATAACAAGAATAGCAGTATCCATAAGTAACGAAGCACAAAAGAACCCTGGTTTCATAAATTGGGGTGGAGAGCAGATTTTCAGTGGTATAAAAGAGAAGCTTATAAAAGAAAGACAGAAAAGATTATGGACAGACTATAGGACAAAGTAATTTGTATACTGGATGATCTTTGGTAGGAGTCTTCACAAAAAAACAGCAGTCTATCGTCAATATCAGACGCGAACAACTAATTTCTACATACTATAGCCTCTTCGGCTTACAGACAGACAAATGGATTTATAGAGTAGCTTCGTCACTTAAAAAAACAAGTTATTAAGATTTTATTTCTAACATTATACACCTTAATAAGTTAAAAAAAACTCACAAATATTTTATGTGTAAGATTAAAATGTCGTCCATTATCTTATACCTAGTTCCTTTAATCTTATTTAATAAAGCCAAGACAAGCATACTCTGGAAATTTAGGTTAATCGTAACAGACAAAAATCCTGCTCAGGGATGGAGGGGACATTGGAATATAAATTAAGCTAGTACCCAAAGTTTTATGAAGAAGTGTGCTGTCTCATTAGTTTAAAATCTTCAGAGCCTTTTTTTCAATTTTGATTGCTTGTATCAAACTTTTCAACTAATAATTCTAATTAAATTAATGCGTAGTTTTGTTAATGACAATTGGTCATGAAAATCAATTTTCTGCTATTGTCTTATCCCTTAAGTTCCCTGCATCTAATCTCCTACCTATGTTAAGATAATTATATTTAGGAAATAGCCCTGCAAGAGCTGGAAAGTCTGAAGGACCAGAATGACAATCTCGACAGAGAACTGGAAGTTGCTGAAAAACAAGCTCAAAGTCTACAGGTAAAAGGGGATAGATGTCTAATCATTTTTTTACCACGATTTATATTCCCTGAATTTGGGTTAGGCAGTGGTAGCTTTTAGATTTTCTAAAAGAAATTTGATTTTCTAAGTTGCTATATAGATAGATTTCAAATCTTTTTTGTGAAGATTCACATTTCAAAATATCATCTAAAAGTAGGTCACTTTTTCTGGAGAAAGATAAGTTTGCAAAGTTCTTGTGAATATAATATTGCCTATAATATCATTTACTTATAAATAATTTTGTCCGTCTGTCTGTCAAACCTTAATTTGTCAATACTGTATTTTTATTCTTATATATATTTACAGTTTACTGTTTGTAGTTTATATATGACTAGAGGCTACGCCCCTAGAGGCCTCTAGTGGCACTTTAAATGTTTTTTTTTGTTCAAGTCTCTACGATACCGATCTATGTTGCGTTCAAGTCTACGAATATTTAAATTTTTTCTTTCGGTATTTTGTGATTTCTCTTGGGAGGGTGGTGTTACCCTCCCCCAAAATAATCATAAACCTTACAGGGACCTATGAAAGCTACCCTGTTAAGGAAAACCCGATCGGTTCAGCGGTTAGCGAGATCCTTCGGTACATACAGACACACAGACAGACACACATCCTATAACTTTATTATAAGGATTTGAAGCTACGGTATTAATGAACCTAATTATCCTTGTAAGAAAACAATTACGAATACAAAAATATAATAAATATTGCATTGCAATTCAACTTTTTATTATTTCTTGTAAACATTATGATAATTGTAAATACTTTGGTCGATAAATAATAGATATAAATAGAAAGGAAAGTACTTAATTAGAGTTTAGGATTATTGCAATTATTAGATCTAATAATTACGGATAAATAACTAATACTTTAATTTTTATTTAACAATAGAGAAGCATCTTTTAGGGCATAATAAAAATGACGTCATATAATAAAAATGACAAATGATAGGCCATATACAATGTAAAATGTATATTGGCCTATCATTTGTCATTTGTATTGTATGACGTCATTTTTTGTTGGGTTTTATAATCTGCTTCACAATATAAATCTATGTCAATTGGCCAAATCCTATAAAATCCTGTAAATAAAATGTTAGACTTGTAAAATCCTAAACCTAGGCTAGCCTATGTTTGATTATAATCTAGTAAAATCTTTAGATACTATGTCCATAATATAATTAAATCCATTGTATTGCATCAAAGAAAGTTATGTAATTGGTTGAAAACTTTTTCAGGAGTTATACCAGCGTCAGGATGCATTGATAAGCAGGTATACAAGTTTATTTTGTAATGTTT
>LS056163.1:0-12957 GCA_900241095.1 Acartia tonsa
TAGTTAAGAAGGTTGGATTTTAAATTTTATTGTAACATAAATCTTTTTTTCTTTCAAATAACCAACTATTCATTAAATTTTATAAAGATCCTTTTTTTTCAGGGTTCGACATCCGCAGTCGTTATTAGCTGTTTTTTTAAAAAAATTTTGAACTGCAAATTTTCGCAGTTGCAGCTATAAACACAATTAACAGACAGTTAAATTCGAAAAAAGCAACTGTTAATATAAAAATAACCACCTAGTGCTATTTGGACAGAAAGTTGCAACTGCAAGTAGTGATATTCTGAAGCTGATCTGAATTTTTAAAAAGACCTTTCAATAATATGCAGCTGTAGCCATATAAAAACACGCTGATATCACGCTTTGTTGATTTTTTACTTCTATATACTTGAATAAAACAATTGTGAATACAATGGCAGTATCAAATTGCATGATTTAGCAAAGTATCACTCATCAGAGAACTAAACCATAATTTTACAACTTTGTCTTGAAGACTTAAGGTTAAGGCATTCAATAACCCCCCCCCCCTCCACAAGATTTTAATTGAATAAAAGATTTAAAAGAAGTTCGTTGCCTTTTTAAGCTAAATAATTTTGTGTATCTGTTTGTCTGCAAACATCACAAGAATTTTAGAATTCACTAAGCACATTAAAATTTAAAGAAACAGGAAAATATTTGGTCCATAAGTAGCGCAGCATTAACAACCCATCATTAAAACAAGGGAGAGTAAACTGCAGTAGTTTTGTAACTAAATAGTAAATTGCAAAGCAATTTTAATGTTTATTGTTATACTATTCGATGTATTTAAATTAACATAATGTCATTATAATTTAATCATTCTAATAGACTATCTAATAACCTTACCAATTTTATGAGGCCATACAGTAGACATGAACTCTTAAAATTCATGTCGAATTAAAGTCTAAGCCTAGTTCACAAAAGACATAGGTCGGCCTCTGAAAATGTTAGGTCGATCTAAGGAGTTTTAAGTTGACCGATTTTATACAGGAATTTGTTAGTTGTACTTGTTTAGGTTGACCTACAGAATAAATCGGTCCAAAGTCCTCTAAAAGTTGTTTGTGAACTAAAGTTTTACCTGTGTTAAATGACTACCAAATATTTGAAAAGATTTCATAACACAATTGGAAGATAATTTGATTAAACTTTCTTAATTGTTCTACTGCAAGTGTTTTTGTCCATCTATTAAAGATAATTTTCCTGTAAAACTATAAAGAGATATAATTAAAGAGTAGCTACAATTTGCTAAAAAACATTTGGAAACAAAAGACAAAATATATATTTAAAACTAAGTATTTTGTATAAATATATTCTCAACTTTAATCCCATGGTCTCATATATGTTTATACAATACAGATAATTAAATAATTTTATAGCAATGACAGCTTGTTTGATTTTGTATTTTATATTATATAGTGAATTCATTAACATCTTTTATATGTATAAATGAATGTAAACTGTATGCATTAAGCATTAAATATACATATTTATATTATAGAAATATTATTTTGCTATTTGATATTCCTAAATTAAAAAGTTTAGGAAAATCCGCAATTTTGTGCGAACGTCTGAGTCTGCCAATATTTGGCTGATTTTTGTGAAGGCCTTAAAATGACATTTAGTTATTTGATCCCGAATTGTCTGCCTCTAAGACAGGGAATGATATTCATAGGGAAATTTTAGAACTAAAAGAAATTAATTTATTAATTTCAAGAGGTAAATATTGTGTACATACTAAATTTTAGTGTCCCTTATTTATTTTGAATTATCTGCACTTTTAAATATTGTCGTTTTTTTTGGTGGCGGGGTTGGGTTGGGAGGCATGACGTGTCATTACTTTTCTGTATCTTCTCACCCCTAACATGAAAAATCATTATTCTTAATATTCATGAAAATAAGGAGGAGAGTACCCCCAACATTCCTGGAAGAAAATTAAGCCACTAAACTTTAGCAAAACATTTTTGATTCCTAGAATACCTTTCTCTTTCAGATTAACTATCCTAAAAAATCAGGGGCTAAACATTAAACAAAGTTAATTTTACTTTTTCATTAAAAATTCAAAATTAAAGGTACTAAGTATAAATACCCTGAAGAAAACTATGCTGTCTCCAAATCTCATATCAGAGATAAATTTTCAATGTTGTATTATTATTTTGTGTTACACTTAAAACATAATAGTCTACAATAAAATTAAAAAAAAAATGTTATTTGATAAGGGAATCTATTGTGCATCAATATGATGGGGCCTAACCCTTAATTGTCTACAGCTGCTAAAAATTGTACGATATTTGTTTGTTCTATACTAAGCCATAGTCAAAACAATACATTTCATAACTTCCCTTTTATAGCTATAGACCCTGAAATCTCTCCCCTACTCTTATAGAACTTATTTCTAGCCCATGTGGAAAGCCCTAACCCTGCAAGACCATTTTAACCCTTTACTTAACCTAACCTTACCTAATATAAACGCCTTTCTCAAACTGTTTTTTTCGGTCTAAAAAATGTTACAGGGATATTATTTGCATACATTTTAATCTTCGTGTATTTTTTTTCGTGGCCCTGACTTTAGTGATTTTGCAAACTGATTTGAATCAAGGCTACTCTAAATCATTATTTAGAGTTCGATATGACAATGGATCTACTAATACCTGGATCTTACATCAGACTTTAATTGTTTCTAATAACGATTCCCAACTTCCACCCCCTTACCTCATACCCTCCCCTTCTACTGTATGAACCAACTGACCAATAAATGAGTTCCATGTTAGCAGGCTACATTAATGACAATTTTTCCGCTGTCATAATATCTACATACATTGGTATGATACAACGACAAATCACAAAGATTTGATTACTAAGAGAAAAAAACGTTCTAAAATGCAGTTCCAAAAAAGTAACAAATGTTTCAGCAAGTAGATTATACATTAGTTACACTGCTAAAATATTTTATAAATTAACATAAAGTATTTGTAACACAGTAAGTCTATTAAAATACTATAAATCTTGAAAACGAAATCTTCTAATGTTTTGTTAAAATTAATTCCTAGATTTTAGTAAAGGATAAAATACCAATAAGTAAAATAATTTAATTTCTAAAATAAGTACAGCATTCTGGAAATTCCAAGATTTTTAAAGTTTGTAATGAAAAACAATTTTCATTGATAAACATTTTATCTAATATAATTTTTACAGAGCTGATTTTACACCCCTTTTTACAAATTAAAACCCAAAGCTAAAAATAATATTCTACCACCGGATATAAACATGTTATCCAAAAAAACCAAAGATAAACATTTTTTGTTCAAACGCCTGGGGTATTAGATTAAGAAACATCCAACAGACAGCTAACTTTTTGATTGCACGACCTTTGTCTGGAAGTCTATTCTGTGTATGTTAAAGAGTTTCGCCAAGGCATTCCCCCTACATATACTATTAATATTGCGCAATGACATAGCACCAGTAGGAACCATTTTTAACTTTTCTAGTTATGACGTGTTGCTTTGCCGAGTTTCGAACCAATCGCCTCCCTGATGAAGAGCGGGTACGCTACATGTCGAGTCACGGTTTTAGGTTTGACAACAAAGTAATGTTAATATGGTAACAGCATAACGATTAGCATGGAAGGCCAACACTGATGTAACTTTTCCATAAATTGTTATGTAAACTGTTGTTATAAAATCTTTGGCTGCACTGTTAATTTTTTTTCAGTAGACCCAACCCTGGCCAAAAGGTTTTACCGACATAAGAAACATGATAAGTTCTGCAAATATGTTCTTTGGACATCTTTAAACATTCTTACAGTAGATTTAATAGGATACTAACAATCTCTAACTTTTTAGCTTTTACATATGGAATGTATGACGGTTTTCATGAAACTACATTTAGACTACTTTTTCACACTGAAACTGACTTGACCTACACCAAGCCTTATTTTTAAAAAGTTTGTTTGTGGTCCACTTTTGGTTAGGATGAAATTGACAATAAATGTCACTACAAATTTGTTGAATAAGGCAGTATGTTCAAAGTAAACAAAAAGATATTTATGAATTCATTAAAAAACTAAGCTGAAAAGTGTCCTTTTATTAAAAATGACATCTCTTTAACCATTCTTCTTTTTCTCTATCTATTCAAGTTTTTTTAAATCGTTGGGATTAAAAAAATACTTTTGGTAGATTTACAAATTTTAAAGCATAAATTCAGAAATAACGTCTTTGCATATTTTTAAAGAAATTTACTCTTTTCTTTCGATTAAGTCATTCATGTTTGTTTGATAGTAATGAAAAGCTAGAACTTTAAAGTAGATCTGCCAAATTTTAGGCAAAATTAAAAGTTATAATTAAATAAATCCAAAGATATTATAGTTTATTTCATGTTATTTGTAATTGTGGTGAAATAAATTAAGCTAATAATAATTAAAATAAATTTTTTTTAACAAGTCGTGCAGTCATGACAAAATAACTACTTCATTTAGTGCATTAAATAAAAATATGATACATCAAAAAAGTATTTTTTTATACATGTGAAGTAAGTCATTAACATATGCATTTTTTTCTTGTGTATAACTAAATTCATTAAACGTGCTATGTTTTTTTTTTAATTTTTAAATCTACCAATAGACAATAGATGCCCAGTAATGATAAGTTTGGTTAAAAAGTTTAAGAAAGGGCAAAAATTAATAATAAATACAGTTTTAAAAACTTCATCTGATCCAGAAGAAATTTTAGTGTATCCTAACTTACCAAATATTTTTGGACAGCCCTAAATAGTCTAAATAGAGAGGATAATCCTAATAGATAGGTTACTTGTTCAGAAAAATTACTTCATATTTCCAATTTGTATTATCCAAATATACTGCCAATAACACAATTTAGTAAAATTTTAGTCAAAAAATTGTCTATATAAAGGTTGTGGAAGACCACAGCAGACAGCGCTTGCCATTAAAGATCAGGGAATATTACCTTATGTTGATAAGGTACAATTGTAAAAAGGTAAAACTGAGAAAAGAAAATTATATTGTCAATTTAAAAATAAATCTATAAATCTTGATCCCCCTGTGAGGACCTTTTCGTCTGCTAGTAAATTGCTTTCTAAACCTTTGTAGCGACTTGGCTGTGTTAGTATTCCCCAATTGGACTAATTCAAAGTCGGAACAGGGTCCTCAGGATGGGGACATGCAGTTATTTATCCCCTTCCCCCTCTATTGTTGGATTTGACCAAAGAATTAAAATCTTTTTCACATATGCCATAACGTCATAGATTTGAAATATACACCAAAAACTGCTTTCAATTATGAATAGGCTGTTTTTGAAATAGATGAATCAATTATTATGTAATATTGTGAGGACACCTTTAACAAATTGAGTAAATCTGTTGTTGAACTGCATAAACATTTGTCATCCTTTCAAACTGGTGTTTTCATACTTTAGCGGATTATAGAAACATAATTGAGCTGTTTTACATTAATGAAAATAAGCAAGATTTAGGAAATTGGAATTTGCAAAAAAGGCAAAGTTTCATTTACATTATAGTGTCTTGTGCTAATCTTTTGTGCAATGTGGCTTCTCCCTTTGAATCCAGTGGTTTTTCCTCAAAAGTGGGGTAAGGGGTTTGAAGGTACCACCTAACGTATCATCTCTTTATGACAATCACCTGAGCCAATGGGCCTAATTCTACCTGATCCAACTTGATATTGTCTAGAAACACTGCACTAAACTGCACTAAACCTTTTACAAGATGTTACTGGACTTACACTTATATTTGAATGCAGATAAAATACTTTAAATCACTAATTGACCACCAGGACTTCTAAATCCCACTTCTGGATGAGGGATATATTTAAAAAAAAAATTTATTTATAATAATGAACTAAATTCCAATATAAAATATGTTAAAATGGGCCTTTGTTATTTGCTATTTATCTAAAGAATTAATTATTTGTTTTGTATGAACCTTTTTGTTGAAAGTATTTGTATTTGAATTACAGATTCTGGTCATATCTCAAGGAGGGAAGGGGACACTGTTGAAAAAATTTGCCTACAACTCTTTCTTTCCCCATTTATATACTAGGCACAGGGGCAGAATCTTCCCAAAAAGGAAGATTAATTTATTGTCCATTGTTCTATCCCTGTATTCCTGCCAAATCCCTCAATAACCAAATGTACATTCTTGAGTAAGTAAGATATTTTTTTCTCAGGATATTTTGCTTCAGAAAAGACAATTTTTTCTATGAGTGCAGCTACTATAAAACTAAGTTAATGTCTGTTCACTCTACAAACCTTATTTCATCATTTAAATAGGTAGTTTGTTATTGCTGCACTACAGAACAAGTATTAAGCTTCCCATAAATTTAAATCTTTATGATGACCAGTAGTTTTCGTAAGAAACGCACTGCTCCATGTTTTATAGGCGCGTAACCTTATTTGCAGGCTTAAAAGCTATTGTTACCTTTATAATATCTTGATTAGTTGGAACAAACTAGCAGTGTCAAAACTTTACACCAATAATTTCAGTCTTTGTGATCTTTCTAATTATTGAGCTGATACAAATGAGGAAAATATCACTTAGCTCCCTAGATGGGTTCAGTTCAGCATTTTTAAAAATACATTTTTGGGTGATTCAAGCGATTTCTCTTCCATTTTCTACCGATTATAACTAAGAGCCCCTAGATGCCATGGGCGAAGACACTAACCTGCACAAAATAAAAGTGTGTATTTTCTCTTCAGATAACGGTAATCACTGGACCGTATTGGTTCTACTTTTCAGGGATGTTTGTTCTAGAACTTATTTTTTCTAAACCATTTCTAAGCGACAATTATTTAGTCAGTATTTTGCGTATTGGAATCCAGTTTGGTAGAGAAATTTAGTCCTCAAGAGAAAATACAAATTTGTAAAAATTTGCTTAAAATGTAACTTATGTAGACAGGAAGGGCTGCAATGTAGGAATTTTTAGATTTGAGACTGGACAGGGAAAATTGTTCTATATTTTATTTAACCAGAAAAGATTTAAATGGTTAAATATGTATAAAACAACTATGGAAATTTTTTTGTCTGAAATGCTGGTCCGAATTTATTTATTTTGAGGGAAGCTTTATAAATCTCTTGAAGGTAAGGGGGGGGAGGGGGGGTGGGTTCCTGGCCTCCCCTGATGTCCCCTGGAGGCTAGGGGTGAAACCACCAATTGAAAATAAGTTGCTAAAATGAAAAAGATTATCAATTTACGAAAGAGCAAAAATAAAAAAAACCAAAACAAAGTATTGGATTATTAAACTTTTTTGTTATTGAAGTAACATTGATGTTAATACTATTCTATTTAAGCAATTTATGTTTTAAAATTTTTTAAATCCTTCAATTAAAAAGGAAAACATATCTATTTTATCTATTTTACTTTGAGAGATTTACAAAAAATCTTACGGCATACTTTATGTATAAAGTAGCTGCTATTATAAGGTATTAAGGCAAAAAAACCTAAATATTTTCCAATCCTTTTATTAGCATTCCACCACCGTACAAAAGTTAAAATTTAAAATACCAATTTAACAAGGATGACAACATTCAAAGAAAAATATTTTAATGTTAAAAAAAAGAAGTTTGGGTTTATCTGCATGGTTCTACATCTTTTAATGGTCCAAGGCATTCTCCTGACTCTTATTATAAACACAGCAGCAGAAAGTATTATAATTTACATGCCTATACATATATGTAGTTATAAAGTCGTTTTGAGCTGCGATTTGAACGCAATACCTTACATATAACTAGGTTACTATCAAGCTAAAAGTATAGGGTGGTTTCGCTCTGGTAAAAATGGCAATTGTAGGCGAGATTACAAAGTAAAATAGACAAGCTACACGCAAAAAAATATGATAACAGGTGAACTTTTGTAAAATTTTGTGTAATAGTTATTTATCGCTTCATATTATAGACAGTTATCCGTGGATATTTAAATGAAAACTTTAAGATTTAAACAAGTTTTGTTAGTCCCGAAGGGACGAAGACCCGGGATAATAAAACTACTTTTAATTTTATGATTTTTATTTTAATATTTGTGGAAAATCATCTGTAATACTATGCTAAATATGATTTTTTAGTATGGCTAAGAACCGATTCTAATCCATCGGATATCAATCGGTTTCGAAGCCATACTGGAAAAAAATATTTTTATAATCTAGAATTAATTTACGTTGAAAATAGGTAAACATATTTTGGTGATAGCGACGCATATTTTGCTTTCTTCTGAAGTATTTTGTACGACTTAGTAAAGTTTTCGTAGATCCATTCAAAAAAATTGTGTATATTAGGTAAAGCACTTGTAATAATTAGATTACATAGAAGCATGACACACCCTATTTCAACTTCTGACCTCCTTTTAAATCAAAAGCACAGCCACTCTATAGTGTAAATACATCTGTTTGTCTGCACGACCTTCAGTTATTAGACAGTTGTTATGCATACAGAGTATACAGTAATTCCGAATTAACACAGTAATCAATTTACGGTATTTGCGGTTTCTAGACTATATGCTCAGTATTTTAGTTGTCCAGATTTACTCTTTCTACACAGTACTCTTTTTATGATATTATATTATTAATGGATATCCCTAAAGGCTTTTTGGGTAGTTGAGTGAAAGGGGTAAGTCGACACTCCCATTTTAGTATTTTAAACTAAAAATATATAAGGATTACGTTATTACGGTTTACTGTTCTTTTCATCTAAACTATTTTTATCTTTTTTGTATATTTCATAATTTTGTAAAAAAAAAGAAATTTAACACTTTTCCAGCAATCTATAGTTATTTTAAATCTGTTTTCAAATTGTGAGTTAATTCCTGTAATAATTCCAACAATAATCTACCTACCACGAATATGGCAAAAATATTTCACTAATAATGGTAGTATTCTAATAGCAAAGCTTCTTTATAAGTCGATTGTTAATTATATTTAAAATTAAATTGCTCACAAAGATATATAAAAAAAAACTTTTGTTGCATTTGAATAGATTTTTAATTGTTGAGACAAATAGAAAAGCTTCTCTGACAAGCTTAAAATGGGAAATATAAGGTACAACAATAAAAAAACAGGAAAGGACAAATGTTATAAATCTTTATTGACGGAAACCCTTACGCTTAACTGGTTGATATAGCGTATTCTTTATAATTTCATAGAAATATGTAAGTTTCAGCAAAATTGTATAGAAGCACGAAAAAAGACTTAGACGTAAGAATTCTTCACTTACTTAGACATACCACTATGTTTTAGATAATAGATCAACTACATCAGAGCTTAATCATATTTTTGCTTACATTCTGATATTATAGAAACAAAGAATAATGTTCTTAAAGAATATAAATAACTCAGTAATTATGATTAGCAATTCAAAGCGTTCTATAGTCGCTCTTTTACCATTGATAAACAAGAATTAATAAAAAGCCCCTACGTATCGGATTAATTGTAGAATATATTCTTATTTCAATAGATGTAAAATATACGTGGATATTATGACAGGGGAAAAGTTATCGTCAATCTAGGTTGCTTCCCTTATTGGTCAGTTCGTTTACCCAGTAGGAGTGTAGGGGATGGGGTAAAGTGGGGGAGGGTAGAGTTTGTTGTTTTAGCCAGCTACAAGTTTCACTTTATGAGAGTACATGATAATCTGGTGTAAGAACCAATTAATGATAAATCCATGATTATATCTTGCAGATATTTAGTAGCTCCTAACACATTTGTATAAAATAAAACTGTTGAATAAAATACCTTGGAATATTTAGACTGACATGGCCTTAAATTTACCAAACTTCCATAAAGGCTCCTGCCTTCAGAAGAGGTATTTTTAAAAGGCCAGTTTTGAGTCATGCAATCTTTTTATACAGCGCAGTTGCTCTTCAGATCATTTTATCCTGTTGTGTCATTAAAATCACCAAAAAAGCAGGCCTTAATAACAAATAGCAAAACGGCTGCTCGATATAAAGGCGTTAACTTTTGATTGTGAAATGGCAAGATTATTTTTTTTCGTAACGAGGCTACATTATAAAGGAGAACCACATCGGTTCAGCAATTAGCGAGTCCTTAGTTACACTCATATAAAAAGAGACATTGCGTTCATAAAATCTAAAATGTCATGTTACGCTGCGTAACATTGACATTTGCTTGTTCTTGTTTAGACTGCCTGACTAGAAATTTAAAGTAAGGATAATTTGATGTAAGGTTCAAAACATTTGTCCTACAAAAAATTACGTTAAAGTCGGTGCAATATTTTATCTGCCGTTGTCATCCTTAAAGTCTAGAGAATATTTGATTGCATGAACATTTTTAAATCTGTTCTTTGTAAAAAAGTCTTTTCGTTCACTAGTAATTTGTTTATTGAAATTTGCTATTTTTCATGACACTAGGAAAAATCGTTACACATATTTACGTCTCTTGTCTGAAATAAAAAAAGAACCTATCGTTATAAAGATCAAGAGTAGATTAAAGTGTGCACCCCCCCCCCCTTCTTCACCCCTTCAAGATGCAACCCAACCGTTTAGAATACATACCTTGATGAGAGGGCCTATATTAGGTGGCCTCAGGGTATGACAACAAATTTTGGGATATTTGGTAAAAGCTATGGGAAAGAATTTTGGCTGATCTCTTTTTTGGGGGATGGTTTAAAAATTTTGGTATTGCACTGCTTGAGTTTTAGAAAAGAAGCTACTCTATGATTAGGGTTCGTCCTTACACTCCTGTGTTTGTTCATAAAGGTTCTAAATTGATCACTATTTGAACAAAATGTTATAATAGTAAGATAATTTACTGTATTCAATTTTAAAATACTTGTTTTTTTTCTGTGCTACTTATTTGTCCCTGGTCCATATTTAGATATAAAAGATTTGTAATACTTTAGTTTTTTTTTGTAAATTGAGAAAATTTAAAAAAGGCCCTAATTTAAATTTTTCTGACCCCCTAAATTCAATAAATCAAATTGGTAGTAGGGCATGTAATCTGCTAATCTGTGGGGATTGAAACAACACACAATACTCTAAATCTGACCACCCACTCCCATATATTTCTCATTTCTTTAGATGCGTAGCAATTCTATAATTTTTTAAACCCCAAATATATCTTTATCTTTTATTTGTTGAAGAAAAATAATAATGTCTTGAAGCAAATTAAAAAAAAATAAATACTAAACAATACTAAAAATTTTTATCATCCACTTTAATATTTTTTCTATAATTTGAATGTATAATTGTATTTATAGAATTTTTTTTGTCAGACTGAGCAATTTGAAAAAGCTGACAGCTTACTTACATTTGAGAAGATGCTGCGCTTATGTAATAGTACCTGATCGCATTGGGACTCTAGAAATTCAATTGATTAAACTAATTTTTTCATTTAATATTTTTGAGTAATTAAAAAAATTAATGGCCATGGACCAATACAAAAATTCTGGGAAAATAAAGACCTACAACAAAGACGTTTTAGGTACGCACAGATGCTAATTATATAGTAGCTGCGACACTTAACAAGATGGTTTAACAATGAGGATCATGTGAAGGAAACGAAGTTGCGGGTTTCGTCGTATTTTCACAGTAGCTTTCTCCTATTTCTAGCCCCTGCGGGGCCTATTTTCTAACCCTGCAGGGCAATTATTAACATTTACACAACCTAACCTAAAATAACATTTTAAAAGCTTCTGTGAAAATACGACGAATCCGCAACTTCGTTTCCTTCACATGACACAACAATGATATAAAAAAAGACTTCAACGAAAACAATAAAGACATCACTTACATAGAAAAAATGCAACGTCTGAAATTCTCTAAAAAGTCCACAAATTTAAGGCATTTTAACCATGTAGAAAAAGGTAACAGACCATGCTAAAAAATGTTGTCATTAGGAATGGGATTTTTTAGATATTATATCGCTAACATGTTACTAAGCAACCTGCTACATTAGAACATCCTTGAAGGTGATAGGTTCAAATCTGAGTCCAATACCAAATAGCTAGAGTAGGATAAAAAATATAATATACGTGGATATTGTAACAAAGGAATTTGTATCATCAATTCAAGTTGCTAATATAGTCCTCAGTTTTTGGTCAATACATTCCTCCATGGTTAGAGGAGGGGATGGAAGAAAGTGATAAGGTGGGGGAAGGGGGTATCATTGAATAAGCCTGCTGGGTGAAACATTTTATAAGTTTATTTTCATCAACATACATGTTTTTTTTTTAATTATTAAAACTTGGTAGATGTGTGAGTTTAAAGAATACCTAAAATGCCATAACTTTGCAATGGGAAGGGAAAAGATTTTTTATATGGGAAGAGAGGAGAGGGGAATTCCATGACTCTATTACAGTTGAGAGAACAATACGTGATTGAAATATCTTAGATAGATAGATATTTGGATGGATAGATACAATATAAAAGTTGATGAACGAGACAAAAATAACCAGCGACTGCGCCCCAAGATTATAAGTGGCTATGTATTCAAATAAAAAAAAAGATTATTATCATTAGTATTTTCAATATAAAGCAAAAGAAACTCAAATTTAAAGGTTAAATTTATACGTAATTGAAATTAAATTATATGTTTATTTAATTTTCCTAAACAAGGGTAATTATGTTCATTGTTCGTAGATATAACAGCATTGCCATTGATTAGGATGATGAAAAACCAATTAGAACAAATTGGAATACAGTTCAATTAGATAAAGATGTTTTAATATTTGAAAATAAAGCTTTTTAATTCTTAGTATTTTATAATTTTATGTTGGCAGAACCACGCAATGTTAAATTAAAGATCTATAAAAAAAAACTAATTATATAACAGCCGTCTTATTCCAAATTATCTGCATTTGAATAAAATCTAGCCTTGAAACTATATTTATTCAACATTTTCAGTTATTTACACAGCAATTTAAATATAATATATTTGTTTAATTTTTCAACAATATGATTCTGAGAAT
>LS056165.1:0-12954 GCA_900241095.1 Acartia tonsa
AATCTTTTTCACTCCTTCGTGGAAAATAGTGTAATTTATCGTGAAATGCATTGTTTCTTGTAAATATCGTAGCTTCTATATAAGATTTTTATTTACAGTTTTTTTTTTAAATCAAGTGTTTATAGATTATCAGTTTTTTAATCAGTTTTGCATAAAGTTTAATGTAACATCAATATGAACGAACATAAAAAGCTACGCAACTGTGGATATTTTGTATTGTTGTTTATTGTCCTTGTGTAAAATTTGAAATGAGCCATTTTAAGTATTTTAACTTTTAAAAGCCTTATAAAAAACATAAATCTTAATATTTTACGAGAATAAAAACGATCATAAACCATTCTTTCTATAATATATAAGTATGATATATAGTAATAAGGTTTTTTGTCTGAAGCCCAAGATCTCTGGAATTGCTCGTCTTCATTCCTTTTATGGAAGCTTTATATATGTCTTGAGGTGAATTTAGCCTCAAATTTTCCTCGGGATGGGAGTGAAGCAACTAGTATATATAGTTCAGTAAGATTTTTTTTGTATAATCCGTTCAATTATCAATGAACTGTTTATTTTCTCCGTTATGGGAAAGCTTTACGTAGTTCTTGGGGTAGTAGTAGGCTGTTTTTATTATATGAAGAAATTCTGATATGGTTTAAGACTATTTTACTTCAACCTATAGATGCTAGACGCGAGTAGAGCTGACAGATTTCTTTTGAATATTGATAATTTGATTTTTACTTTTGTCCTATTTACATGCCTTCTCAATTAAAAGATCTAAATGTAAATAATTACTACTTTCAAAGAAAATTATTATATTTACAGAAAACTTAATTAGAAGGAAGCCAAAACAGTTTTAAAGAAGAAGAAAATAATTGAATCATGGATTTAGGAATATCTTACTTTTATATGAGGTACTATCTGTTCTTTTAGTAGAGATAATCTAGAGACACACTCTTTAAACAGTGGAAGAACAATCTGGTCCATGTTATTGGTTCAATTGTGTACATATTTTGGTGCAAAAGCGCATATTTGTTTCATTTTATTAACATACTAAGTCAGCTGTAAATATATAGTCGCATTTCTTAGGATAAATTGAATCATGTAAAAATGTCTTCCCTCATGAAGCATATAACAAAACATATAAAATAAGTCATCTATGAATTATTGAATTTCTTTTGATAAAGTTAGCTTTCTACAAATTATATCATTAAAAAATGTCGTCCTTTGTATTACCTTAATGGGTCTTGTATAACAAAAAATAAACAAAAGTGTTTGTCTGCTAGACTAGTGTGAAGGATTATTGCGTTTGTCTGTAATGCCACACCACCGTTTATGTCTTGCGCTTCTTATGGATGTTGTGATCCTTGTTTCTTTATTTTATACTGTTGTGAGAATATTATCAGGTATCTAATGGGATAAGTCAATGTAAATTAATGTACATCCCAAATGATGATACACAAAAATACTCATTTGTAGATTACAATCAGTGGTTGAATCGTTTGGACACTCATTGATGAACCAACCAATAAAATTCAATAAGAGTCCCCAAGGTTGTTATGGCAACGAATAAGAAAACGTTATCATAAGACTCTGGAGCCTAGTGTAATATATATCCAAATGTCCCCTCTCTCCCTAGAATATTATGGTTTCTCTTTACAGAATAAACTGAGATTGATAAGGAATGTAATTAATATCCACCAATGGATATATAATCACTTGGAGATTAAATCAGATTTTCATGATCCCTAATAAAGTAAAACACGTAGCGGGCTAAACTAACGATTTTTCCTTTCAACCCCCTTTACCCCAACACCTTCTCTCCAACTGGATGAACAAACTAACCAATAAACAAGTTTCATGTTAGCTAAATAAATTAATGACAAAATTTTCACTTTCACAATTTCCACGTATATTCTACATCCATTTATCTACCGTATAATATAAGGTAAGAAAAAGCAAGGATGACAGTTTTATTTTCAATATTAGCGTATAGAGATAATTTTGTCAGAAGCTAAAAATCTCGAAAACTTTTTATTCTTTAAGTGGTTTTAGTCTGTTTTTCTGAACTGAAGCCCATCACTAGAGGCTAGAGGCGAATCAACTGTTATGTGATAAAATACATAACTTAATAAAGAAAATATGTATATCCAATTCTAACTAAGCTTAATGACACATAATAGATCATTGTATTAAAGTTATTCTTCTTCGCTTCTTCAGATTGTTTTCATCCTTGATAATTGATAATACTGCATCACAAACTATAAAAGAAGGGAGAAACAAACAATAATCATTAGTTCATAAGCCTATGAAATTAAAATTTATGTAGATTCCAAGGTAAACAAGGTACAATGTTATCAGCAAAGAATCTCCTATACAATTCTATGTGTGTATTTCAACAGCATCCTGTATTTTTGCAACAAAACCAATTACAATTTATTTTATCTTATCAAATTTTGACACTCTACAATAAGTCCTTCTGTCTGATATAATACCTTTGCTTTTATGGATGTTGTTATCCTTGAATATGGATTAAATAAGAATGATAAATATAATATATTCTTAATATACATGAAGAAAGAATTTAATCAAGTGTATAAGAATCTTAGCTATGTAAATAAGATCATCAAATAACAAAGATAAAAGGGAATTATATATATGTTATATACATCTTCTTAGTAGCGGGGCTACCTTATAAATAAGATATGTCCGTCTACCCGTAAGTAATTTACCCTGTTTTATACACTACCTTGCCAGATATAGGGTGCGCCATTTAAATGCAATTACTCTACGCAGCAAGTTAGATTGTGTGCCAAATAACTACGCAGTTTATTAATTTTACTGTATTATAGTTATTTGTTCTTTGGCAAAATTTCTGCAAACGCTGCGTTATCTATAGATAAAACTTATCCTTATTCTATGTGTATCAATTCATAGATCATTGTTTTGTAATATTCTTATTTTTACTCACGGTACACTTAGCCTTGATAATATTTTATTTGATGTTTTTCTTATTTTGGTAGCTGTAACTTTATTCAGCCACCAATATTTAAGTAAGCCGCATCCAAAGTTATTTTTTGACACTTCAAATCTTCAGATAGTTTTCAGGTTATTATCAGCTGCATTTTAGGGAGGGGGAGGGGGACGAGATCCCTTAATTTCAAATAATTTTTTTAAAAACATCTCTCTATTAGAGGGAGGAATTTTATCTATGGGCATTTTTTCATATTACGGTTAAGGAGAACCATTTTGGTCCAACGGTTATCAAGACCTTAGGGTTTAGATACACACTGTTATAGATAAACAAAAAAAATAACACTTTACTTAGAATTGAGAATATTACCTTATTTGAATTATACATAGTTAAATATTTTGCCGCGAGATGTCTCAATTGCAAAAAGATTTAACTAAGCATTATTTAATTTTTGTTATTTGAGAAAAATTAAACAAGATGTTTTGTTTTAATATTTTTAAAGACTTACCTAAAGTCAATTTTAAGACTATACGTAATGTAAAATTTAAAAACATAGTAAAAAAATACTTTTTATTTTAATATAAATATTGTAAATGTATTTATCAGTATTATCATCGTCCTCATTTATTTGTCTAACAATCCAGTATAATAATTTTGTTCGGATTTTAATATCCATATGATTAAGTTAGAGAAAAAGTAGACACTAAAGCTGTTTTCTATGATGCATTATTAGCGTAATGGTATCTGAGATCAAAATTTTATGACTTTTCTGTTATAGTATATGTATATGTGCCGTCATACATTTATAAGTTTGTTTAAAGTTGTCAGGGATCTTTGGCAAAACAAGTATTTCTTTTGGAGAAATGTAATTTCCTTGCTGATATTTCTTGTGAAGATTCATATAACAAGGCAGCATTATGTCAATTCAATAATATGTATATCGCTAGCAACCAAATTTTCAAACTTTATAAAATAAAAGTTGCAGCTTACTTTCTATTTTATATTTTAAAATATGCGGATTCATCTGGCGCTAATTTTATTACAAAAAAGCTGCTATAATATCTGGTTGTTTTAGGAAAGTAATTTTTAAGAATTGTAATAACTATGTATACCTTAAATCAATATAATTATTAATTAATGGCAGTTTGACTTTGGGCAAGCATTTGATTGAATATGGTGTTTTAATTAACTTTCTCGTATTCATTCGAATCCGGTGGATAGGAACCGGTTCTCATCCAACCGAAAAAACTATGTCTAGCACCATTTTATATCCAGCTTTTACGAATATAGAAATGTACAATCATAATATTAAAACCAATTTTTTTAGCCCCGAGGTGCCGAAGGCATTCTATATCCGCAGAAAGCTGTTTATAATACAATGCGAGAAATAACTATTCTAATTGAAGTAGAAAGTTTTTTGGTAACTCATGATCTTGCTAACTCAAAAAACGCTTGAATTCTTAATGTTTTGAAAGGTAACATAGCTCTAGGGATGGTTTTATGCTAATTATTTATACAATTTAGGCCCTATTTCTTTAAATTTTTAGAATAACTACAAGTTTCATTCATTCATATTCATTCAAAACAAACGCACAAAAACATACTCTGAAACAACTTAGACTTCCAAATTTTTCGGGGAGAAAAATTTATAATTCTGTTTCAGTGTTGATATGATTTGTTATAGTATATGCAGGGAATTAAAGGGATAAGAAAATGGACAATAAATTGATGTACAACTCCAATGACGATTCACAAATTTTCGCGTTCTGTAAATTACAATAAATTGAAATATTTGGATATTTAACCTAATGAACCAACTAATCAAAATTTATTAAAAGTCCCCAAAGTTGTTCAGCAATAAAGAAAACTTTATAAAAAAAAATTTGGGAACTAGTGCAATGAAAAGCAATGAACCTGCCAATCAAAATTCAAAACTTTGGGTACTAGTGTAATAAACACCCCAATGTCCCCGCCCTCCCTGATGTAAAGGAAACTAGGGGGAAAAGTGCTTATAAATTCACATAAATCATACAAAAATAAAGTAATTCCTTTAAAAGCACAATTTTTTTTGAATATATGAATAGGGGTTCAGGGAGGAAGGGGACATTCAGCTGTTTATTACACTTGCACCCAAAGTTTTATAATAACGTTTTCTTATTCGTTGGCATAACAACTTTTGAATTGTTCATTAGGTTGAGTGTCCAAACATTCCAACCACTTACTGTTATCTACAAAAGAGGTAAATTTGTGTATCCTCATTCTGAATGATTATAAATTTTTCTGTCATTGTCATATGCCCTTAGATTCCTGATAGGGTGTAGTCTGCTTTAACTCTTGAGTTTAACTTTAACCCTAGATAGTGTAATGTTCAAATATTCAATTTTGTAATCTTTATATGTATTTAAACGTATCTTAAGTTATGTCATGCTGATTATAATAGTTAAAAGCTAAATAATTTCTAATCTTAAATACTACAAATTAAAAGAAAATAAAAATGCTAACATCCATAAGAGCGCTTTGAATCGATAGGATAAACGAACATTAAAACTTATAGAGTGTCAGAAATAAATAAACAGAATATAAATTTGTGAATAATAAGTCTAAACAAAATTGAAATTCAATTTCTTTTAAAACTTCTTAAATACAGGATACAGTTTTAGGACTCTTTTGTGTTATAGGAATCAGAATTCTAGAAATCATATAAATATGATATCTATATTATAAAAAAAATTGTTGTCAAAAGAGAAAAAGAATCAGCCTATTTTAATTGGACGTACGGACTTTCTAGTAATGAAGATATAGTTGTTGCTACGCTTTTAAAATTTGTTATAAGAATCATCATGTCAAATCGACAATTCTAACATTTTAAAATAAAAGAAAAAAGCTAATTGTTACTCTTTTTATATGAAAGCTTCGAGTTGAAAAATTGAAAATTTAGGAATTGTTCATTAATCTGATTTTAGTGAAAGGGTTAAAGCGGCAAGCTTTTTGCAAATTGTCATATTTCGAATTATTCATGGTTTAACCCCAACCCATCCCCTACCCATTGCTTCATAGCCCCTGTAAGTAGCAAATCTACTGAAAAATTCAAATGTCCAGCCCTCTAAAACATATTTTCTTAACTTTTTTTTAAAGAAGGTTTCCTAAATGTGTTGCAACCATTTGTTTTGTTACCAATAAGCATTTAGTTTATAACTTATTTGGTCAGAATTTATGTCTGTAAAAAAATCATTTGACAATCAAAATCCTATTCCTTTGATCACTTTCTTTTCTTCCGTAATTGTAAAGCAATTTCTAAATAAGCTTTATTCTTGTTATAACTCACTTTGTCCGGTCATCGTTTTCTATGTTTTGTAAGTCATGAATATTGGCATACTTGTTTTGTTCCCGAAAATATTCCTCCCCTAACTTTATCTTTCTGCTCTGGTTGTAAGAAGATATCTTTCATTTTTAACACGGCAAAGAATTCGGGAGGGCAAAATTATAAATATATCCATATAACAATGCATATTCCAACAATCAACAAATTTGGCCACAAACTAGCATTCAGCTTTTTTAGCCTTTTTATTCCTTTTTCAATTTCCAATGAAAGAATTAATTAAAATACTTTAGTGTTTGTTAGAGTAGTGTCCTAACACAGCTAGGCAGTAGCCCTGCAAAGCTTATTTAACCTTAATTAATCATATATAATCAAAAGCAGTATTACTTTTACAAAATTATATTTAAGAGTGTTTAATAGCAAATGTTTGAGAACAACTGTCTGAATCTGTGTCTGTATGTGTGTTGAAAATATTTATATTCCTGAAAGTGGTGTAACTTCGATTCCGTTTTCAATGTATCTCCTAAAGTACAAATATCACAAAAAAGCTATTTTTATTTTCGTTATGTAGAGCTCATGGTAGGTTTTAAAAGGATTAACCCTTTGATTGCACGACTTTTGTAAAAAATTATCTGTTCATGAAGTAGAATACATATTGGCCTATATATTACTTTTATGTCATGTGCCTGATATTTTAGATACCAATTTAACGTCTCTAGTATGACGAATGATAATCCAAATCCTTATACTAAAGTAATAGGATGTTTGTTTGTCTGTGTGTTTGTACCGAAGGATCTCGCTAACCGCTGAACCGATCGTGTTCTCCTTAACAGGGTAGCTTCTCATAGGTCCCGGGAAAGGTTTATAACTTTTTTGGGGTAGGGTACCACCACCCTCCCAAGAGAAATATTAATAAATCGAAATTTTTATTTTAAGTATAGAGACTCCTACGTAACATTGCGAGGTATCGTATAAAGAGACTCTAACGCAACATATCGTAGAAACTTGAACGCAACAAAATACCAAACATTTAAAGTGCCACTAGAGGCTTCTAGGGGCGTAGCTGCTAGTCCTTATGATAAAGTAACAGGATATTTGTTTGTATGTCTGTCTGTATCGAAGGATCTCGCTAACCGCCCTTTACAGGATAGCATCTAATAGGCCCAGGAAATGTTTATTACTATTTTGGGGGAGGGTACCACCACTCTTCCAAGAGAATTAACCCCTAGAAAAAAATAATCCCTCCAAAAAAAATTGTCTTTCTTTTAAATCTAAAATAAAAGTTTGGATTTCTTAATTCAACCCCGCTCCCAAACCCCCTCATGTGCCTGTCTTGGCCATATAGCAGTTTAGGTCAAGTATGACTTCCAAAAACAAAAAAAGTTTTAGAGATCTTAAGCTGGAGACATCTACCTAGACTTAGGACCAATCAACAACAGGTGTGGACAATGGACATAGATTTATTGACTTTAGTCTATTAACACTGTCTTGAAAATACAAATCCAATTAATAATCAAATAAACATTAAGAATAGTTATATAATATTATTCGTTGTCTTAAAAACTTGGACATCTTTTATGAATTTTTTACTATTTAAAGTATTAAGAATTTTGGGTACTTATGCTTAAAAGAAGCTTAAAAGGAATATTACTTGGTTCAATAAATAATGTAAAATGTATCAAAACAGGTATAAAAAATAGAAACATAATTTCTTGGAACCATAATTAAGTCCTTTGTTTAGCTGGCTAAAAGGCCGTGAAAAAAAACCTATCATTTATCCTACACAATTTCACACAAAAGGACCCCATTTGTACCTGAAGTGTTTTTTGGTGAAGCTCTTAACTCACTAATAGATTCTCTCCGCACTCTGTGACTCACTAGAGGCTTTACTTTGGTCTCAAATATGTTGATTCTTTCACAATTCTATCAGAAGTGAAGCCAAGCAAATTGCCGCACCAAACACAAAAATGCTCTCTCAATCAAAGACAACATTTCTCATTTGGGATAAGGAATAAATCAGAAATTTAATTTGGATTGACAAACTCAAAGCTTCCTCGAAAAGAGGATAAAACAGTGCCCCTAGAGGCCTCAAGGCGAGAATCCCCTAGTACTTTATAAGATTGGATATTACATATGTATTTATTAGATTACAAAAATCGAACTCTTAAATTTAAGTTTTATAATTGGGCAATTACCGTTGAAATATAAAAGAATACTTGTCAATATGTTTCCTTTCCTATAATTTCTAGACAAGGATAATTATGTAAATAAGTATCGCAGCTGTATCCACCAAATTTGAGGCTTAGTGGCGGCTGCCGAGCCCTGTAGTTCAGCCATAACAAGTTTATTATAGTTTAAATAGCAAGTCCATACAATTCCATAACATAAAGCAGTAAGGTTTTATTTTCTGAAGCTTAATATCTCAAAATCGTTGTTCTGAATGGTTGTACTTTTCAGGGAAGCTATACAAATATCATGTATTGGTTTAAGGCAATTTTTCTGACCTGCCTTAGAGAATAGGTTCGAAACAACTAGTGTTTGATATGAAATATTGATCGAATTAAAAAAACAGTATAGTATAGTATAGATAGTATAGTAGCTGCGCTACTTTGAACATTTTATATTAACAGTTCCTTATACTACTAACTTAGATCTAAAAGGAAATATTCGAAATGGCCGGCAGACAGGGATATATTTTCGAAAAATAATATTGCGAAAAATATTATTAATAAAATATACTAGTTAAGAAATTATTAAATCAGGTCAGGTCGTTGCTGAATTTGCTAAGAGACTCATACTAATATTAATAATTCATTTGTATTTTTTCTTTCGTTTCTATAATTAGAGATCTAAAAGGATAAGACAATGGCAGATAAATTGATGTACATCCCCAATTAAAGCTACCCTTTCTGTAGATTACAATTAGTGATTGAAACGTTTGGATACTCAACTTAATCAACCAACAAATCGAAATTCAATAAAAGTCCCCAAAGCTATTAAGCAAACGGATAAGAAAACGTTTTTTGTAAAACTTTGGGGACTACTTAAATAGACAGGCCAAAGTTCTCTCCCTCCCTAATTATAATTGTGAATATTCTATCTCTAAGAATCTTTGTCTGTTATGGTCTCTCTTCAATCCTGATTTTTATTATGAGTATTTATGGAGGAAATTAAAAACCTAAAGTTTGATGAATGGTTTTAGATAGGTCTTCCTGTGTATACTAACATACAGGGCTCGGCAGATGCACGTCATCCGCCTATAAGTCTCAGAGACCTTTTGTAATTTTAAAAATCAGCTGGAAGTCTAAACCTGACCAAATTATGGCAATCCCTCTGTTAAAAAAAAAATTCCAAAGCATCCAAACGTGTTTAAATTTGAGGCCTAGGCGTGGCTGTCGTGCGGCTGATGAAGCCTTCAATCCTTCGGTACAAACAGACAGACAAAATCATAAACATCCTGTTACTTTTATATAAAAGTTATAAGATATATTTGTCTTAGAAAAATTTATGATGTAAAATTAATCTTTTCAATTTAAAAGAAAATTGATTACGTTAGTAATGAAATTAGAAATAGGAAAATAAAAATTTATCATTTATTTTAATTGAATTTCTTCGTTTCTAACTCATTAAAAATAATATTTTCCTCTTAATAGGAAGAAGGATATAGTTAGATCCTATAATAATTTCACCAGAAATGTAAAAAATAGGATACTTGCTATTCTTTTCTATAAACAGGGTCGGTCCGTACGTCCGTCCGTAACGGTTAACTCTTATAACACTCTACAAGAAATATTGTTCGTTTGTCCTTCATTTTGATATTAGAGCTTCCCTTTTATGGATGTTGTCATCCCTTTTTAAAATTAAAACTGAAGCTTTTTTTACAATTAGGTTCGTCCGTCTGTCCATCTATAAAAAATAGCTCAGAAAAAAAAAACATTTTACTGTTTGTTTGAACTGTTTGAAAACTTGGCATTGCATGATTCTATATAAGCCATCCGGCTTGTACTTCAGTAAAATATTTTGATAGATTTATAAAGATTTTTGTTGAGAATTCTAATTAATGTTTAAATCAAATGCGTTGTTAATGTTCGTGTGTGAGGTTTGTTTTTACGGATGTTGTCGTCCTTGTTTATATTTGTAATAATCTGTTTATTAAAAAAGTTTTACTACTATTAAAGACATAGAAAAACTTATTTTTAGAGCATGCCGTGCATTTAAAAAATGACTTTGTTTATAATTTATTAAAGTTGTAGTCTCTCGTTTAATCATTATTCATAGCCACTAATCATCTTTAAGTTGAGGTATTTTTACACAACAGCGAAACATTTGATTTTAAAAGCACAAGTTCTAATTTTTTGTTATTAAATCTATAATACAAAGTTGATGTCTGTCCGTATGTCCGTCCGTCCCTTAAGATCTCGGTAACTACTGAACATATCGGATTCTACTCTTCAGGAAATATACCTACTGGTCCTGTGGTGGTTTTAGGTCACCCCACCCCCTTAATAATGAAAAAAAATCCACACCCCCCAAATTTTATTTTTATTTTAATTATTTAAATTTTTTTCTTTAATTATTTAAAATTAGTCGTGGCATCTCCAGAGGTACTTTCAAAGGGCTATACCAAGACATAAATTCAAAAATTAATAGCCCCCTTACCTATAGAAAGCTTCAATAAGATGGAGAAGTCATTCGGTTCAGTAGTTATTGAAATCTTAAGCTACAGACAAATATTAAGAATTTAATCGGTTAAGTATATATCAAAATCTTTATTTACAGATAAAAACCTTACTACCTTAAATTATAGAAATGTCCAATTATTCCCATAAGTAGCGTAGCAGTAACAATCTTTTCTTTGTTAAGAATTTTATATATATTGTGGGATAGAAATCACATAAAAAAGGAATTACAAAAAGAAATTAAGGACTGACTGAGGTACAAACGACGTAATTATACAATATATACAAAATTATACAATAGATTAGATTCTATTACAAAATTTTGTTGCCACGAATAAACATTTCTTTAAAAATACGCTAGACAATACTGATGACACTGATGACAGTTTAATCATAGGTTACGCAAATATACGCAAAATATGCGTTACTTTGATTTTACTTAGACGCAAATATACGCATTTTATTAAAAGCAAAAGCAAATTTAACAAGATTGATTTTTTTTATTAAAGTAATGAATATATATTATGAAAAGCGAAATATCTAAATTAAAAAGTTTCATTTTCATAGCTAAAATTCAATTAATTCGTTAGCAACTAGGTGCTATATATTCTAAAGGGGTTTCAGAAAAATTAGCCCAAAACCTTTCCAAGACTTTAAAATAAAAATTGAATAGCCTAAACCCTTCCTGGGACCTATGTAAAGCTTGCATAAAATGTAGAACTCAGTATATAGGTTAAGTGGTATGCGAAATCTTAACGAACATACAAAAAATCTTACCTATACAAACAGACTATAAAATCTGACACAGTGAACTATAAAGTAACTTCGCTACTGAAAATGTCATAGCTGCATAGTCCCGCTGTAAAATTAAGAATGTGTACATTCATCTCTTTTATTACAGAGTTTGACTTTTTTAAATGCGAAGCTTTTCTATACGTCCGTCCATTCTTGCATAACAGATAAATTTTATTGTTGATTTATGCATTTTAGCCTTTCGATTTCAAATTTTGTGTGGTGAATTCTGGAACACTTAGGTACGATTGAAAAAACGTAGCAACGTTACAACAATTATATGTATGATATAATTATCCTATTCATCAGCTTTTTGAATTAAAGATTCCAACGCAAAAAGGTACAATATTTTAAGTGAAGCATCAATATAATCAAATGTAATTATTTATTTAAAGAATATCCTTTGAGTCTTTAAGCAATTTTGTACCAAATTTATATAAAATTTTGTTACGTTTGATAATATTCTGCTTATCAATTTTTAAAACTCTAATGTTCGATTGTCCAACTGTCTGGTTTTAAAGCTTCGCTTTTGTAAATGTTTTCATCTTTGTTTTAATAGAAAATACTAATTTTATGCAAATCCATGACATGAGGCTGAATTTAAAATTAAAGACCTTCAAGCTCTTTAATTTGTCCTATAATAGTGCATTATGGAAATTAAAAAGCCAATTTTTATGAATTCAAAAACAATATAGATAGGAATATAATTGGAGATATGGAGCAAGGCCTTTTAAAAATCAATTTAGTACTTGTATACAAAAATATAATCTAGTTTTTCATTTTATTGGCTTTAGTTTTTTAGATTCTGAAACTCTGACTTTTCTAAAATAAAGGCATTATATCAATTATCGTATCTAAGAGGTGTCAAATTCTTTGAATACAAGAATAAAAATATCCATCATAGCTAATATATAGGCAGATGATTTAATATAAAATGTTCACATAGGAAAAAGAAGAAGAATAAGAACCTTTATATATTTGCTTATTGGTAGAATTTCCAAAGTTAGGGGAGATTTTTAAATGTTTTAAAGCTTGACTAATCAATAGGCAGAGAGAGGGAGTGGACAGTTGACTGTTTATTACACTATTCCCCCAAAGTTTTATAATAACCTTTTCTTAATAATAATAATAATAATGTTTATTTGGTGCTGCTAGGTACCCCCTAGCTTAGGAGATAGCACATACAATACTCTAAATTGCTG
>LS056166.1:0-12953 GCA_900241095.1 Acartia tonsa
TGTATAACAATCCTCTTTTCTTCTTTACAATATCAATATTCTTACAATCTATACATTAGATATAGTAAACATAGAGAAAACATAATTTGGTAATAAGTTTTCTTATGGATTATATCAATATTCTTACAATATACATATATATACATAGGGCTGTGATAGAGAAATAGCCTCACACCATCCCAAAACTTAACTTAGAAATAACCTTTATAACTGAACCTATGTGAAGCGATAATTCAACAGACAGACAAACCAAAACGTTACTTTATTATACAATTATGATTGAATTATATTTTTCTTTTAGAATTTAGGGTGGTAAAAATTAATTGATTACTCCAAAATTTTTATATTAAATGACCAGATATACATTAACATTCAGGCACACAGAGGTGTATTCATTCTAACAATAGACTTATTCATTCTAGACCAATCTAAATAAGAATTATCATATTGTTAATAGTAAATTATCTTAGAAAGGCAATTATAACGATCAAGTTTTAATGGCAATAAGACTACCATGTTAAAAATATGTCTCTGAGAACCTTCACAACATTGTGTTATGATCATTAAACAAGATTTAGGAACGTAGTAAGGTACGGCAATACACTAATGAAAAAAAAAATTAATATTTTCTACCGTAACTCTATTAAGGTTAACTGGTGTATTTCCTGGACTAAAAAATACTTTCAGATGCTTTATTTACCACAGCAGTAGTTGGTTTCAGTCATCTGCTTAGAATTTACTATTAAGTAGCGGGGTGTTGTTGTGTTTGTGTTCAGCAACATCTTGAAACAGAATGTTTTTTTAGGTTCAATCACTTTTAGGATGATTGGTCAAGTTTAATGCCATTTTCTGGAAGGCCAGAAAGAGGAATATGTATTTCTATGGGTCAAATATTCTCTTAAAAATAATAAACTGCCCCCTCCCCCTGTAAGGGTTATAGGGCTGCTGGAAGCTAAAAATAAATAAAGCCATAATTTTCAAAATTAATAGTTTACTTATAAAATTATTTTCACATAATACCTAAGTTTTGTTTATAGAAGAATCCCATGAAAAAAAATATTTTAATCGGCAATAAATAATATAGTAAAGATATAGATGCTTAATTCCTCAAACTAAGATTGGGTCCTAATTAAGGATTCTATTTTTGAACAGTGCATACTTCGTACCGGTAGATTTTCTTGAGTTCTAAAGTCTTTTTGAAAATTTTTACTTAATGAAATTTAAAAAAATGAAATTTCTCAACCCAAATGTCAACTTTAAGAATTTGTATTTTAGTACTTCTTTGTCATTGTACTTTTTAAACTTGCGTACATACTAGGTCTTTTTGATGTCTGTCATCAAAATTATTTCGTTCTGCTAGTGAAAAAAAATATACATGTATAATACATATTCAGACTAATAACAGTAAAAATATATCTTTACTGGACAGAAATAGAGAAAGGAAGAGAAAGATATAAATATAAAGAATAGAAATATATATTTTGTATCATTGTATATTTACTTTTCCAGACATAACTATGTTTCTGATAGGCTAGCTCAAGGTTTTTTTTCTTCTTTTATTTGGGTTAATCTGTATTAAACAATGATTATTCACGAGCTTGTTAATTATCCCATAAAATAAAGAAGTAAGGTTTTTTTTATCTCAAAGAAATATTTGGTAACCGTTGAACCAAATGAGTTTTCCATTTCAGGGAAGCATTACATAGCCCCAATGATGGTTTTATTCCAAAAATAAGATTATCTTGGGATGGCTTTGAGGCAATTTTCTATACTCTAATTTTCCTTCAAATACTAGTTTATAGATTCTAAAGGCGAAGCAACTATTATAAATAATGGCAATTATTATCCACAAGTAGCGCAGCAATAGATAGACAAAAACATTTGTTATAAATAATATGAAAGAATAGAGAGCATCAGATTTATTCTAAAATGTTGAAACGTTTATAGTAAATCAAATGTTTTTTTTTCAGGGAGAAATATGGAAATGATATTTGGTTATTCCTAGCTATCAGACGCGTGCACAGGAAATCGGCTCTTGGCCATGAGAAGATGGAAATAAGGGAATGGTTGCCATCTACCATTTTGATTTTTTTAGTGGTTATCAACTCCTCCAAAAACCCATACTGCTCCTCTCTATCATCAATATATATGTTAGAACATCTAGCCGTCTTATTTACTTATTCAGACACCTTTTCTTAATCCTATTACACTTCATTGCACTTCTACATAACAGTCCAGATACATTCAAAAACTACATTTCTACAGTCAAATCATTATAACAAAACTATATCAATAGAATATTTCTATATTTTGTTGTCAAAAAAAGATTTAGTATCAACCATTTTAAATGGATATACGAACAAGCGATGATTTTAGATTTGCTGTAAAATTGTAAAAAAAAAAAAAAAAAATCATTATGCCAATTTTGGAATCGATGAACAATTCTAACATGCCTAATTTAACAGCTGTTAAGTATGGACGGTTGGTCATGCCCTGAATGTAGAAAAGAATCGCTTTTAATAAATAGAGATCAAAATATAATGTTAATATTTTTTTTATTCTGGGAAAAATATACCTATATCAGATATAATATTATACATTTATCTATTATGTATGTTAGTTTTACTGATTGAGAAGAATAGACTGATAAATTGATACAGTATTACTATAATAGATATAAGAAACTCTAGATACACAATTTGGGAATCATCATTCAGAAATATCAGACAACGAATGCTTTGTCAAATTATAATATATTTATTAATGCACTAAAAAGGAAAAATCATTGCTAGTTAAGACTTCCCAACAAAGACCGTGCAATGAAATAGTTTCCCTTATGACCATCCATGATGATCTAAATAGCTCTTAAATGATGTCAGGAGTATTTATCGGGTATCTAATTTAATATTCCTCAATATTCAATAAACCACAAACGAACTTTTGAATAAAACAAAAGTCTTTTTGATACATGTTTTAGGTTGTGTTAATTAAGTAATGGTTAAAGATCCCGTAGTGTTACAAACCCGCAAAGTCTACAAATGATTTTTAAAAATTAAGAATATGAGGGGGGGGGGGTTCAATAGTGAAGAAATGGGTTTGAGTTAAAGTACCTCTCTTCTAACTATATTACAATTCAATTATTTCTATTCAATAAAGAATGATAACATTCAAATTGAGAGAGAGAGATTCAACATATAAGAAAAAGTAATTGATCCAAAATCTATTTTTAACATGCAGAACGTGTTCCATAGTTTTTCTTCTATGGCTTTGTGTGCATAATCAATTATTGTTAATTGGAGATGCCAAAAATATAGTCTATTGTTTAAAGAAGAAAAAAAGAAATTAAAGTATAATTAAAACTGCGTATAGTTAGCTATTTGTCTATTTATCTTAAGTTTTTAAAAGGCAAAAATATTTTTTCGCCCATTTAATTATCCTTACATCCCAAACATAGTTACTGGGCACAAAAGCAATAAAGAGGATGGACTTTCAAATATATAAAATATTCAATTTAAATCTTAAATTACATACAAGATACATACAATGTCATTTAGAGTAAAATTTTAAGATTTAGTTCAAAATATATATTTTAATTGCGTCACTAGATTGTACGATTAAACTTTCATAAAACAGGAATGACAACGTCCATTAAAAAAAGCTAATACAATAATAGTTATTTCTCGTATCGTATTATAAACGGATTTCCGCAGATATAGAACGTACAATTATAAGATTAAAACTAATTTTTTTAACCCAGAGGTGCCGAAGGCCACCGGATTCGAATGAATACGAGAAAATAAAATCTTTTTCCAAATTATTCATGAATACAGATGTTGAACAATTAAGTATAGTAACAATTGTTTCATATCCTAATGATACAACTTTTTTAATTGTTGAATTTGATTTTTCTTTTATAAATTCCACAAAACTTTTACATAATAAAAATATCAGAGGGAAAAAATCTAACTATCCTTACCCTCCCTGGTCCTAATATACATCCATCCCTCAATCTAAATATCTTCCAAAGTGCCCCAGGGGATAAACTTAGTCACTTTTTACAAAACACAACATTTGGCCAAAAATAACAAAAAGTCTATAAAAATCGATTTATTTCATCATTCTTCAAAGATTTTAGAATAAGTAGGTATAGGTTTCGCTTATCTGTCAATTATATTTTTGGTTACTAGCGGCTGTGACCCTGTCATTTAGTAAAGAGGAGGTAGCAAAATAGCCTAAACCATCACACTTGAACTGTAAAAAATAGCTTGAAATCCCCATTGGCCGATGTAAAGCTAACAGCTAAATTAAGGAACTTAATAAATTTTCCTCTTAGACTTCTAGAGGATATATGCAAAACAACTATTATCAAATTGAAACTGAATGTAGCCAAATTCTCGAGTCCATTTTAAAATTATGTTAAAAGATTCTCTTTTTGGTGAGGAATACTTCAAACAAAAGAGGATGGAAGATAAATTGAGACATTTATCAAAATCTGGAAGAATCCTGCAACCTATTTGTTTTATCTTTGTGTTGGGGGGAGATAATGCTGATAAGGGAATTGTTTTCAATCACTAAATATCTTGTTGTTACAACATTGAAAGAATGATTAAATTGTTCTCTGGAGTTCAAACTTTACATAACATCATATGAAATAGCAGTTTTTTCTTAAATGTAACACTAAGTTCTTTATGTTTTTTAATAACAATTTTGTTTCAAAGATTGATTTTTTCTTATTTATTGACCTTCCTTCTGCACTTTTGTTTGTAAGTTCCAAGCTTCATGTTTAAAAAATCAAGGAAACAAGGATAATAACATTTATACAGAAAAGATACAAAAAGTTTAGTGGAAAGGTTAGAAAATGGTCTAAAACCAAAATTAAATAGAATAAAACCACCCCAGGACCTATATAAAGCTTCCATAGAATAAAAAATATGAAACGGTTCAGTTCTTAGTAAGATCGTGACAGACAAACAAAAACACTACTTTATATGATAGGATAAAAAAAGAAAATATTTAGCCTTTAAATAACAATTTAAAAAGAAAACTGTTTTTGATATTTCTAATTATATTTGGTCCAATATTATACAAAATGATTTATTGATTTTATAATATATTTTTGTGTAATATCAGCTTTCCATAATATTGCTATTTAATCAAATTTTAAACTAATACGATGAAATTATTTCTTATATAAGTTATATATTTTTTAATTATATTTCTATCAAAATAATTTAGAGTATTAAAGACTAAAAAGTTAATTTACTTAAAAAGTCATTTAAATATACTAAACATAAAGCAGGTAATGTCTTTAAATCAATCAATTTACCCTTGTGTGTAAGGAAGGTTATCAAAATTTAAAAAGTTTTAAGTAAAAATAATTATGTTATATTCTTTTTATGGGAACATTAAAGTAGGTTTGACATCTGCAAAGCATTTGATAAAACATATCTTTAAATTGTAATTAATATAGGTTAACTACATTATTATAGACTAACGGCTGCGCCCATAGAAGCATTTAGCCCCCCCCCCCCCATCCTCATTTCAATTTAAGTTTTTAAGAGAAAAAGACATTTTTTGGTGGGTGAAGATAGCAAAAATTTCAAATTATTATTCTTTTTAAAAATATAATATTATATATATGTTGATGTTCGTTTGTCTATCTAATTTGTTGAGCTTCATTTATATAGATTTATAATATATTAGCTTACTTTCATATTCCTATTTCTCCGATTCTCTTTGTTATCAAACCTGGTATAAATTTCAGGCAGAATATAAAATTTGCAATGAATATAGAATATCTGTCTTATTTCTCCTTCAGTTTTTTAATCCCGTAATCTGACACCAATTTCAGCATATATTGTATTCCCGAGACACAAAATTATATATTATGTATCATATAAATTTTCAGAGATGCGGGGATAGACATTAATCAAAACAATATACTCTAAATAAGGATATAAAACAGTACTATTTTTATCCTCATAAAAAGTAACAAGATGTCTGTATGTTGCTTAAGTTCTCGACAACCACTGGACCGATATATTTCTCCATTACAGTGAAGCTTCTTATAACTCCAAAGAACCTTTATAACTATTTCGGGGGAGGTTTTCTCCATCCTACCAAGAGAAACTTTCCCTAGTAAAGATAACCTTAAAATTTCTTTACTCTTTCTTTTTAAGACTAAATTGGAAAGTGGAGGGTCTACTTTAGTGCTTATCGACCCCCCCTCCCTCCCTTTCCCTTAAGTTCCTTAAGGGCGTAGCCGCTAGTAATATTAGTATAATAATAATATTTTTTTTATTTTATTTTATCCCTATCTATATTATATATTCCTGTTCGTACATTCAACTCACATAATACCTTTCTGTTACATATTTTAAAATATGTAATTCTGCTTTTATTTTATGTTAAATACTAAGCTTTAAATTTTGCAAAAATATTAGGTTTTTTATGCAAAACACTTATTTATATTTCCATATTTTTTTTTAAAAACATAATTTTCTAATATAACTTTAACACAAAAGAATTTCATACTGTTAACTACAAATATCTTCATTTAATTCTAATTATCTTACGTAAAATATGACTAAGTAATGTGTGAAATGGGATGGACACTTATTAAGCATAAGATCATTTTTGAAAATATTATGTATTAATAATACATATTTTTCTGGTTATATCTAGAAGAAAATATAAAAAGGAAGATATTAAATTATATCATTAGCCAACCAAAGCTCATATGCCTATCTATTTTTTAGGGACTCGACAAAGTGTCCGACAAAATGAGCCGTGTGACGTCAATAGATCCATACATTTTTAAGGGGTTTTCTTTCCCACTTCTTTTCTCATCTCTCACTTTTATGACGTCACACGGCTCATTTTGTCGGACACTTTGTCGAGTCTACTTTTTATTTTTACTGCTAAAAAATGGAAATAAATTATAATCAGATCTAATTAAAAGATAAGTTATAAAAAAAGTAGTAAAAGAACTGATCGTCTTAAGTTTTTCACTGAATAGCTCATACAAAGTCTATTTTCACTGAATAGCTCATACAAAGTCTATTGTGTTCTTATCTAATAACAACTTTTATAAGATATAGAGGATGAATCATTTGCTTAGTTAGTGGAACTATCATACCACTTCCCTATATTTACTTATTTTATGGGTTATAAGTCTGTAAAACCCTGCGATGCTCTCAACAACAGTGTTGAACCTGTTAGAGTTAGTAGTTTTTCATTGACTCATGCTCAGTTAATGTTTTTAAGTTGTTAGTGTTGACTACACAGTATTAAGTAAAATTATTCATAGCTGACACATAATTGATCTGACGTTAATAGAAAGACATTATGATATTTAAATTAAAGTAAGGATGGAGGGGGGAGGATAATTGGTGGTTTACAAATTAAACAAAGGATCTTGCAGAAATATAAGTATAAAGGTTCAGGTTTCTTTTGTTGGACTCCTATATATAATATATATGTATTTAGTATAGTATTGCTACTCCCAGGGGACAACAAGAAAGAAAACATATAATACCTTGAGCTCAGCTAAGGAGATAAGATATCGTCTATAATTTTATGATCCTATGAAAACAAGTATTGAGTATTCCAATATTTTGGATATTGCAACCTCTTAAAAGGACTGTCTTTGAAATATTGCTCTATTTTATCATAAAATATATTTACAGTATCCTGAATGGAGCACTTTGAATTTTGAAGTTATTTTATGTAATTATATGTATATGCTTCTTTAGTTACATGTGTAATTCAAATCTTAGCTACACAGCGCTTTTCATCGCTATACATCTCTTCACAATACATGCTAGCCGCTAAATTGTTCATAAAAACGTATAGCTCCCGATGGAGATGTAAAATTCCAAATTATGAATACACAAGCCTCTAAAAGAGCATATCTAATTGGGATATCTAAAATGTTATAGGTAACAAATCTAATTTCTTCAATCAAATTGCTTTAATAACTTTTTTTGTTTAAAGATAAACAAGGTACAAAAGTTTCACGTTGGATTTTTGAATTTAAAAAAAGCAATTTTATGGAAGACAGTCCTTGTAAGGCAACTCTCAAGTCAGCGGACAGATATTTCTCTAGTGGTTTAAATATTCACAATATATTTTCTCATAATTTTAAAGAATAAAGTATCCAAATTTTTAAAATCTTAAATTTACACGTGCACAAAATTGTTGGTCATTGTCATTTTAGAAAAACCATTACACTGTTTGTATCGAGAAAAAAATATATTTCGAGTGAAAAATAGATTATTAATGATTTGAAAAGACTTCATATGTCTTTAAGAAAAGGGTATACATAAAATGCATTAAATCATTTAGTATTCAGATCTGAATAGCTTTTTAAATAAATAAAATATTAAGAGTACAAATGAGACAAAACTGTAGAGCTAAAAAATGTTGAGCACAGCTGAAACTAAACTTTTACATCTCTAGTCATTTATTCTCTTCCACCAATGTCAAGGAAAAATATCATCAAAAAAATCTGCACCAAGTTTTAACTTTCTTTTCTTATCATTAAACTTTATTTTTCAATAAATTGTCTGTTTATTTGATATGAGAAATACTTACCAGTATATTTGAACATCAAAGAAGCATGGCATGTATTTTTTTCTAGGATTTTTCTTGTCCTTTGGTGAAGAACTAAATGCAAGCACTGTTGTGTAGTGAAACTGACAAACACACAGTAACAGCAAATAAGCACAGTTTTATTTTAACATTTTTTTATATTCTCTATTACTAGCACTACAGCACACACGCCGACTAAATCACAGGCCCAATTATAATATTGTTAAAATATCACTTTAGATTTGTGTATATATATGGTAATAGTGTAGTGGCAAGATTTAGATTAAACAATTCATACAACTGGACGGAGGAAGGGTGTGTGTGTGTGTGGCTCCGTGTGTTGCTCTGTCAACTTTAGAGGATTTACTGTGGAGAAGAAGAGAGTCTCATCATACTCCGTCGTGAACGGAGTCCATAGCACAGGGTTGCCCAATTTTTTACGCAGGACGGACTTTTTTTAATATAAATTTTACAAAAAAAAATTTAAAGAATCTTTTATAATAGGTGATTAAGAATTAGCAATTATATCAATTTTGGTATTATCCTCTTAGAAATATTTTTTAATTTTTTTAATTTTTATACCAGCCCCCCCCCCCTTTTTTTAGGAATATCAAATTAAATCTAGGTTTTTTTTATATAAAAAAAATTTGTTAAGTAAAAGACTAGTGTGATAAAGACATATTTTTATACATTTTTTCAAATTAAATTGGTAAGAAAATTACAATTAGGCAACCAAGTTCCTTACCTTCTCTTCTCGGAGAACTTTGCTACTCTGAGTCATGGTTCCCCTTCACGCCCTTCCCTTTTTTCATTGCACCACCTTTCTTCTCAACTCCTCCCTTCCCTCTAATCTCATTTCCCTTTGTCCTTTTATACTAAACCATACTGGCGTCTTGAAGAGCAAATAAGTAAAAAATAATATTTATTGAAAACTTTTTAAAGAAACTAAAAATTTTTTTAAAAATTGTAACTTAATAATTTGATATTAACCATTGATTATTATTTATTGCGCAAAAGGATTTATTTTAAATATAATGGGGTTCTGCGAATGCAATCTGAAGACCATCGATTCCCCAATAATAAATTTTCCTGTTATCTCTAAGAAATATTTTTTCTCCTTTTTAAATATTTTCAATGCTCTTAAAAACATATAAATTTAGATTAATTATTTTTTAATTAAATTTGACCAACTAATATAATTTATTTTTAGTTGAAACAAGGTGTGACCCTCTTCCCTGTTTCCATAATAAAAAGGGGGGAGAATTATTCCCTCTTTCTTTTAAAACTTCCTTTCTTCTACTTGGAAGCCCATGGTTACTTTACCTCTCTCGCCTCTCTTTCCCTCTCTCTATCTATCTATCTCTTTCCTTTTTCTTGAGCTATGGAAAATTGGTTGTTGGGACAGAAAGAAAGAGAGAGATACAAGTAATACACATATGTACAAACATACACACACTCACACACACATTTATGTATCATATACTGACCCTTCTTTCTTTCTTCTTTCTGTTTTCATATTCGTTTTGATCTTTTTTGCCTTATCTTATTTTGGGGCTCTATATTCGAAGGGAGCTAACGAGAGGTCAGAAAAATATCATAAGTTTACCCGGCCATAGGTAACGCTTCTCGGGTAAGTGGTTAGAGAGATCTAAAAGGACAAAAAATCCTTTCCTTGTTATAAGATTGTTTTTTTGTTACAGGATTTTTCCTTTTTCCAATCAAACTTATGTGAAGGTTAGTTTCTTTTCCAAATTATAAAATTAAAAGGATGAATGTTGCTATATGCTTAATCTAACTATAATTACACGACTCTCTCTAATTGAATTGCTTTTCTATCATCTTAGATGGTAGTCATAGACTTGGTAACATTCTTTAATAAAATGTCCCAAAAAAGGAATTATTACATTAATTCTTCATTTTCTTTTCCGCGGAAAACTGTCTGTAATACGATGCGATAATTATGCATTATCATATTTCTTCTGCTTAGGATACAAACTTTGTCTATAATACAAAGTAGAATGATGTCTGTCTGTCTGTTTGTACCAAAGAAACTCGCTAACCGCTGAACCGATCGGGTTCTCCTTAACAGGGTAGTTTCTCATAGGTCCCGGGAAGGTTTATAACTATTTTTGGGAAGGGTACCACCACCCTCCCAAGAGAAATCACAAAAAGATTGAAAACAATTTTTTTTTACGTAGAGACTTGAACGCAACATAGAAATTAATAGAAAATTATAGACAACATTTAATGTGCCACTAGAGGCCTCTATGATATAAACTAATCGTGTGACCAATATTGAGAAATATTTTATCCCTAAAGATTAATTCCCCCCACACTCCACCTTAGCATGATCACACTTATACTTTTCATACAAATAATCCCATGCACGCGTCAGAATGACGTATTCAAATATAATACAATTATCAAAGGCTCGCAGATTTTTTTTTATCTTTATATTTAGACTTAACAAAATAATTTGTATTCGAAGAATAGAAATAAAATTTACAAGAAAAGATGTAAAAATCTAAAACTTTTTGCTGTTCAGACAATTGTTATTAATTGTAAAGAAAGTCTGGTGCTTACAATTGGTCCAAGATCAAAATCAGTATGATCCCTAATTAGGTCTTAAAGGCAATGTCTATTTAAACAAAGATTTGGTTATCAAATACTTTTCTTAAAAACTTTGGGGACAAATCCGATGAAGGTTTGCATTCTGCCGCTGAAGACGACAAATAATATGTAACAACATTCTGGCAATGTGCAATCAACTGATACACCAAAAATCTTTCTAATTTACGAAATTTTATTCAATTGTCAAATATACGAGGTAGTTGGAGATTATAATCTTTATTATATTGGTTAGAGAGTTAATCAGGATGGATAATTATAAGAAAGCTTGTGTGTGTGTGTGTGTGTGTGTGTGTGTGTGAGCAAAGATGCAGCCAGCTAAAGTTTACAATCTTTCTCGATATCAAAGAAATCTGTCGTCACAAACATTGTGGGCCAAGACTTCGTTTTTTTGCAAAAACTTATAAATCGAGCTTAATTCAGCCAAAAGATATTGATTTAATTTCAGCAATTAATATCATCCAAAATGTGCTCTGAATAGAAAATGCATAAAAGGATTTGGGATAAACAACTTAAATTAAACAAATAAAAAGTGATATTGCTTCATGTGAATTACAAATTCATTATTTAACATTAACAGCCTTTACAAATTGGAAATTTTAATATTTCTAAAATTATTTATTTATATAGATAACAAAACATTACACTTTTTTTACATAATAACTAAATAAATGTAACATAAACTTTCATTTGCCTCTTATGCAGATTATACCATAAGTTGGACTTATATAAATGGAATAGGGTGTTTAAATGAATATATGTTTTAAGTTTTATTTATAAGAATTATTATCAAAAGTATATTAACCCTTAAAGGTTGGGGGAGGGGGCATTGAATGCCCCACCTGTGCTGATAAAGGGATTTGACATTTGAGGGATAAAAAAATTTTAACAACTATTGGATAACCAGCTTTTTCACAACGATGACTTTATCTGAATGTCTTATATGTTAGAGGTTGGCATCATCATATGTAAAAGCATCTCCTTTAAACTCTTTTATGGTAAAACCAATGAAACAGACTTGAAATTAACAAATCTTTAAATAATCTCATACAGATTTTAATTTTATTTAAGTCTTGAGCTTAAAGTGAAAATGTCTTAGACTTTAAGTTGAAATATATGTAAATCTTGCAAATAATTTTGTAACATGTATAATCGTAAATAAAATATTTTAAACACCCAACCACTTTGAAGAAAGTAAACAAACATTAGGAATTGTTCCATCCTTACTAAGTGAAAAGCTACTTGACAAACTTACATTTATCATTCCTTTTCTGAGTGAAGAAAGGAATTTAAGATTGTGTACAGGAAATTATGTACATATTCTACTCTTTTAGATACCAAGATATGCACAAAACAAGGATGACAACATCCAAAAGTAGCAAAACACATAAAACAAGGAAGGAAATACAGACAATGAGATTTAAAGAGCATTTGTTAAAATCAAGAATACAAATCAAAATATATTGGAGAAAAAGTTCACAAAACCCTTTTCATGTATTTTTATATCCATATTTTGTAGCATTTCAGACAGACAAAGTAAATTACATACTGGATACTTATTGGTAAAAGGAATGCCTCAAAATGGTTATAAACCTTACCAGGACCTATTGGTAAACTGTAAAGGAGAACCATATCAGTCCAGCAGTTAGCTTTTTGATTGATTGATTGATTGATTAGCCATAGTTTCTTAGGGTTTGGGCCTAAGTAGTCATGGAGTAGGCTGAGACACTTTT
>LS056168.1:0-12951 GCA_900241095.1 Acartia tonsa
AGTTTTGTATGAACTCTGTCTGTCCTTTCAATAATGCTAATGAAACATAATTCTTACCAACTAACCATACATTTTCTAATTAGCATACTAGCTCATATGATAGATTTACAGCTTAGACAACTTAGTTAAAACAAGTTGCTTTGTTGCTAATGTGCCGTTTTCTTTTAATTAATATTGTAATTTATTAACCATGAATTTTCAAACTAGTATACAAGCTATAATAATAGACTAATAGTATAGATAAACTGGTTCCATTTTTTTAATATCCTGATTTTTCATTAATAAATCTAGTAAATTTATCTAGCACCATCGACTGCTTCCTAACATCTAGGAGCTCTATTTTCGAAGTGATAATGGCAGAAAAGTAGCCTAAAACAATACCTAGACTTTCTAAATAGCCTAAAACCACCATAGGACCTATAAGAAGCTTCACCGTAAAGGAGAACCATATCGTTTCAGCGATTAGCGAGATCCTTTGGTAGAGACAGACAAACATCCTATTATTTTATTATAAGGGTTATCAATTAAGCACAATATCATTTTTCATCAACTTTGCTTTTTTACTTATTCAATTGAATATTGTTAAAATGTATCTATAATCATATGATAATTATGTTAGCATTAGTTTTAAAAAGATATAGTTTAAATGAATGCTCCCACAGATAGAACAATGGATGGTAGATTAATTTTTCCAGCAATTCTTTTACAACTTTCCCTTTTCCTTTTTGAGGAATAAAAGGATGTGGATTTATTTTAGCATCATTATTCCTTCACACCCTGAAGAAGAGTATGGTTTGTCGATGTGGATGTTCTACATAAATTTGGTTTACTGTGATGTCTTCATAGAATATGGATTTTAGTAAGCACAGGACTAGCTGAATCACAGTTACATTCAAGGTATTCAGGGCTATAATTGGATTGTAACAAATTCACTTTAAAACCCCTCCTAAAATTTATGTATGCCTTCACTTCCGTACAAATTGTACAAATTGATATATTATTACTTGGATGTTGCACAAGATTTGCATATACTCTGATAAAATTATGCGCAAAGCTGGTTACAAGAACGATACCCCCCTCACCTTCTAATGGGTTAACGGATTGTCCTTTATATGAGGACCATATTAGCAAGTTAAACTGACGACAATTTTACCCTGTCAATATATCTACGTATAATGTATATCCTATATCCATTGAAGTAAAACAATACATATTTGTTATATTACAAAAAAAAAACGACTCGATCCCTCCTGTCCAACTATGAATTAATTTGCAATTTTGTCTATTTGCGAACATGAAAAAATAAGGCAAGTGTAAAAACATGCTGAATCGAATGCACACCCAAATTTCCTACCAAATTTGGTTTAACACCAAATGCAACAACACATGTTAGGAGAGAAATGAGGAAAAGTATTAAGAAAAATAACAGAACGACAGGGCAAATAATACATTAGATACTCTATTAATGTATGTTTGTTTGTATGTCCATATATCCTTCTGTCAGCTTCCTTTTGAAGTCAAATTTTATGTGGCTAAGTTTTTTGAAGAAACCAAGACCAATGCATATCTATTATATACTGCTTGAGAATCAATCTTTTATTTTGATATATTTTATTTATATTTACGCGCATAGTTATATTTTAAGGATGTTGTCATTCTTGTTTGTATGGAAAATATTTTGAGTCATTAAAATTGTTTGATGCAATTTTTTTAAATCTACAGTTATATGGCCTTAAAATCAAGCTTTTAAATGGTCACATTTTAAATGATTTAAAGATTGACTTTCGAGAAATTGTAAAAATTAATTGTAAAAATTTTTAAATAGCATAATTTTACAGAAAAGAAACTAGATTTTAATAGATTTTTTAAAAACAAAATAAGAATTTAGAAAGCAATTAGAAGATGAAATAATGAAATATCGAGATAAAAATTTGACAGTAAAAAAAGATATTCAGTGATTCATATTGAGTTTAATCTTGCGATGTATATTTGCATTTATAATAGTCAGAGAGAGGGGATAATGATTACTATAGTTGCTAAAGTTTTGTAACAACGTTTTGTTTATGTTGTACGTATTGGTGCAAAAAATGGGGACAATTTTTAAATTGATTTGACGGGGCTGTTTATATACGTCACAAGTGAGGGGAAAGAAAAGGGAAGGAGGAAAGAAACCCCCTAGAAAAGAGATGGGGGTATGACGTCACACGCCAAAACAATTTGAAATTTGTCCCCATTTTTTGCACCAATACGTACAGCATCTTTTTGTTTAATATCTTCAATTCAATTCAAGTAATATATTACAAAGCCATCAGAACAGTATATCATTACAATAACAAAAAAACTACCTAAAATATTTACTCCCCATCATTTATTTTCTAATGTAAAAACAGACAAAGTCTATATTGTCCTGTTGTTACGTCATAAATTTCGGGAAAGGGAAAGGAGAACCCCATTTCTCCCATCTTCTTTCAAGAGATTTTTCTTCCCCCCTTACCTTCTCCTATCCCGAAATTTATGACGTCACAACAGGACTATATGGGCTTTGTCTGAAAACACAAGCAAATGTGTAAAATACTTGTGAGACAATGCGGAGTTGAAGGAACACCTTTTTTTATATGGCGTGCCAAATACGATAATTTCATTACGAACGAAATAACAGACAGACATACAATGTATAGAGTATCACCACTAAAAACAATATTCTTTTAAAAAAACAGGCCAGGATCCTCGGTGTCCCTGTGAAAATAATCCCCTGCATGAAAACTGTCCCCCAGATTGTGAAAGAAACACAGGTCTTTGAAGGATTTTCAAAATTTTAAGATAAAATTTTCTTTTGATTTCTTCCTTAATATGATTTGGTTTAGTTTATAATATCATCGTATTATAGACAGCTTTCCGCGGAATAAGATTAAAACCGGTTTTGTTAGCCCTGAGGGGCCAAATCTTATTTCCATTTTAATAATCGATGGAAACTTGTCTGTAATACGATATCATGATTTTTCAATATGACTGAGATCCGGTTTTAATCTTGCGGATATTAATCGGTTTCGAAGCCATAATGAAAACTAATTAATGTCTAGACCATGAAATTTTTTTTATGTCTTTTATATTTTGTATGAATTTAACTAGAAATTAAACTAGTAAACTTGTAAAAAATATAATTTTGAATAACAAATATCTTCTGCAATCAAAAAAGTGTAGTCATATTTTTAAACATTATTATTTTAAAGATACCATTTTAAAATCCTGAAATACAGGTATAGACAAACGTTGTCCGTGTAGCCGCAACCCGCTGCACGACAACTGTCCGCCAGACTGCATTACCAACCTGCGGACAGACCCGCGGTGTATTGACGAGTTTTGTCGACAAAATCCGCGGGATGCCAAATGCGAAGGTGTCGAAATATTTGGGCAGCCGAGGTTTCCGGTTATAATTACATCAACAACGGCTAAAACTACCCGACGACCGAAAACTACGGCCAAACGACCACCCATGAAACCAAGGAATTGTTTAGATACAAAGTTTATTGTTTAGCAGTTAAGCTTTTCTATAATTAGGGTCTTTAAGTACGCCTCTTGAAGATTATTCTGCTAACGAATATGACATTTTAAGTTATTTATTTGCAAAAAATTAATGCATTAGATTTTTATCTTTCGTAACAATTGATTAATTGTTACTGACTAGCGGCTACAACCCTTAAATCTAGAAGCTTTAATTCGGAGGGCTAGAAAATAACTTAAACTCATCGTAAGACTTAAATCTAAAATCTAAAAAAAGCCTAACACTATCACAGGACCTATGCGAAGCTTACCTAAAAAAGAGAATCCAATTGGTTAAGCTTTAGACGAAAACCTTACTACTCTATATGATAGGATATACACATAATTTTGATATCTATAAATAAAACAGAGACGGGCGAAAAGAGGAGCCTAAGCATGACCACCATCACGACCATCACCACGGGGGTGTTGATCCCCGCCACCACCCTTTCCACAGCTTCCATTATGATCCCGGGGACGGCCGTAGGGGCAGGGGCCAGACAAGAATCGGTCGCAGCGCCCCCCTAAACTTCCCAAATGAAATAACTTTCAGAAAAATTATGCGAAGCCCAAAAAATGGTCCAAATAGAGTTAAACGAAGCATAAATTTTATCAACGAAAATGAGAACCCAAATCACGAGACAAATGCTGGAAAAACAACAATTGCTCCCCTGAAAAGACTTGCTAAACACATCAAAGTTATAGATGACACTTTGAACATTACTGAGCTGCAAAAATCTACCAATGCAAATCTACAAAAATCCGCCAATGACGATCGGAAAAAATCTGCAATCAATGCAAAAATTGACTACGACCTTATGAAATATGAAAGCAACAATGCAAATGATTTAATATGTCTGACTCAAACCTCTATTTTGACCAGTCTAATTTTAATACTAATTCTACTGGCAGTTATAGGTTTTGTGTTGGTCTATAATTGTATTCAGAATACAAAACAAAAAAGAGTTTATATGCAAAGTATTTTAGCACTGCAAAGGCAGCAAACCAAGTTTTATCTATCTCATGGCTAGACTGATTTTTAGGTAGCATAGCTGCTCTATAAATAATATAGGTCTGTACACTTTTGTCTATTGAAATTTGAATAAGGTGTTTATGAATTTATTACCACGCTACGATGGACTTTTTTATCCTCATTATTTTTTAATGCTCCAAATCTAAATCTAAATGGTAGGACAAACGAACATTAATATTTGTAGAGTGGCATAACCGAATAAGCAGAATATTAATGTATAAGTCTAAACAAAATTGAAAGTAAATTTGTTGCAAAACTTTTTAAATACAGGATACTGTTTTAGGACGTACTTATGTTTTTTAATTTGATTATATAGATGCTTCACTCATAACACTTTACCTAGTGGTATCAGGTATCATTATTTCAAAAATCAGATAACTCGAAAAAATTCAACTGTTCATGACAGACCGACCCTAATTATAGAAAAGCTTCGCTTTTAAAGATATTTGCATAAGTACAGTAGAAGCGTTTTTGCCAATATAATAATAATGCAACGGGTAAGGACATTTTTTTTGCTTATTTTCAGTATTTTTGATATTCTAATAAATGATACATTAGTGGAAGCAATGGCACAGCCCAATGTTCATAATTGTAATTTATAGTTATTTATGGCAAGCTATGAAAGTCAGGGATATACCATAGGGAGATTATTTGTCAACCAGAAAAAGGATGGAAGTTTTAAAAGTTTTGATTTGACAAAGCCAATATTGTCCTGTTGTGACGTCATAAATTTCGGGATAGTAGAAGGGAAGGGGAAAGAAAAAAGGAGATGAGAAAAATTGGGTTCTCCTTTCCCTTTCCCAAAATTTATGACGTCTCAACAGGATAATATGGGCTTTGTCTTTGATTTTAGCGTAGGTAATCAAATTTTATTTGTATAGTATACCTCCCCCCCCCCTTATATTAAAATGAAAAGGCCTAACCTAACTTTAATGGATATAGAATATACGTGGATATTATGGCAGGTGAAAAGTTGTAGTCAATTTAGGTCGCTAACATTGACATCACTTATTGACCAGTAGAAGGGGAGGGGATGGGGTGTTATCGTTATTTTAGCCAGCTACAAGTTTCACTTTATTAGAGTACATGAAAATCTTGTGTAATATCCAAGTAATAATACATCCATTAAGCTACTAACTTGAAGCTCTAAAGCTTTTTTTATGAATTTTTTCATTCTTATTTTGAAACTTATGTAAGAGTCTTAATGTTTATATGTTTGTGTGATTAATAGGACAGAGAATTGACAACTGAAAAAATATTTACCTCCTTCTTTTTTCCTCAGTTGAAATTACTTTTTGTTGATTCTTAAAATTTATTAAGCATTAACTAATTTTGGCTAGTGTAAAAGTTAGAAGAAAAATATTTTTTCTTCAGTTAATGTATCCCTTTCCCACTCTGCCCTTGGTTTAATTATATTTTGACAATAGTTTCAAGCAGGGCAAAAAATTTGATAGTGTTTTCACAAGGCTCAGCAGTAGCGCAGTTTAAAGTCGGCTTTTCTAAAATCTTCTTTTTGGCAGCTGTGGCTTTGATTTTTAGTTAGGTATTATTGTTTGAACGCAGCTGTGGTTTTATAAAGTTACTAGCGGCTACGCCCCTTGAGGCCTATAGTGGCACTTTAAATGTTTTTTTGTTCAAGTCTCTACGATACCTACCAATGTTTCGTTCAAGTCTCTCAAATATTAAAAAATTTCTATTTCTCATGGGAGGGTGGTGGTACCCTCCCTCAAAATAGTTATAAACTTTTCCGGGACCTATGAGATCCTTCGGTACACACAGACAAACAGACAAACATCATGTTACTTTATTATAAGGATTTTGTCTGCCGTGTCAAAATTTTTAAGGCTGCCAATAATAAATTTTAATTGTTCTTTTCATCTGTTGTTTGTAATTAGGATTCATTAATCAGTTTCTAGATATAGTGAAGAAAAATATATATCACTAGTGGCTACGCCCTTAGAGGCCTCTAGAAGCACTTAAGGAGGGGGGTGTTGAATTTGATAATCTTTTTTTTCATTTCAGATTTAAAAACAAATATAACTATTTGAGAGGATGGTGGTACCCTCTCCCAAATAGTTATAAACCTTACCGGGACCAATGGGAAGCTACCCTGTTAATGAGAACCCGATTGGTTCAGCGGTTAGCGAGATCATTCGGTACAAACAAACAGACACACAGACAAACACACACATACATCCTGTTACTTTATTATAAGGATTTCTTTATTGATTTAAAGTTTTGTTACTCATAAAGATAACAAAATTGGAAGGTTATTGCTATTCTACATATTTATATTAGTTATCTATCACATCGTATTATAAGCAGCTTTACGCGGTTATAAACAATAAACATGTACAATTATAAGATTAAGACCAGTTTTGTTTGACCCAAGATTCCAAATTCACGGGCTAACAAAACTTGCTTTAATATTATGATTGTACAGTTTTATATTTGTAGAAAACTGGATATAAAACAATACGATACATAACTTTTTAGTATGGCTTATAACCTGTTCTAATCTAGCGGTTAATAATCGGTTTCGGAACCATACTGGAATAGCTATTTCTTGCATCGTATTATAAACAGCTTTCCGCGGCTATAAACATGTACAATTATGTTATGCTTAAGTTTTAAATAAGAGTACCTATTTTATGATTAGGGTTTTACGTCCATGGTACCACATTATTTTATTGCTTGTTTTTTTTTAAAAAAGAAAATCCTTAATTGTTATTGTTTCGCTACTTATTGATATATTTGTTCTTGTATCTTATCAAAACTAAAATAATATTTATTCAAAAGTGCCATATTTGCAGGGAGTAGGGGATAAGATATTTTAATTTTCCAATTTATTTTATAGTAAAATTTATGATAAGGATATAATAATAGTTTTTTTATCGCATCATATTATAGACAGCTTTCCGCGGATATCAAAATAAAAAAATATAAGAGTAAAACCAGTTTTGTTAGCCCCGAGGGGCCGAAGGGCCGTGCTAACAAAACCTGTTTCTTTGATATTCTTGGAAACTTGTCTGTAATGCGATGCTATAATATTTCAGTATGGCGGAGAACCGGTTCTAATCCATCGGATAATAATCGATTTTGAAGCAATACTGGAAAGTATTATTTTATATTCTATTGTTAATGTTTTACCTCCGACAATTCGAAACTACAAAAGGAAGAAACCTAAGGTAGAATCTTAAAAACTTTTTGCCTCACTGCCTTACTAAAATTAGTATGGCTCGCTAAAAAGTTTGTGAAAAATCTTCCAAAATCGCATAAAAATCTAATAAATTAAGTAAAATAGTAAAAGGGTTATTAACATAAGATTTTGTTTCATTTTTTAGAGTTTTAATGCGATTTCGGAGGATTTTTCACAGAATTTTTTAGCGAGCCTCAATAATGTTGGTATTTTTTTAGTTTTAAAATTTTAGTGAGGCAGTGAGCCAAAAAGTTTTTTAAGAATCCACCTCTGGTTATAAAGTTTAAGGGGAAAATTTGATTATAGTCCATTGTCCCCCTCCTCTCTCTGCATATTTATTTATTTTACTGTGATACTATAATTGTTGATCTATTTAATTCAAAATATAATTTCAAAAAATGTATTCTATTGATTTAGAATAGCTTGTGTTTTCAAACACTTTTTTTGGCTTGTTAGTAATAGTTGGTTCTAAAGACATTAGAATTTTGATCTATCACTGTAAAAACCCCAAGCCAAATATACTGTAATTAATGTTATTTAAAACAAAATATTCAAACATTGCATTGTCTTGTACAAAAAAATGTACATTTTTGTAATACAGCTACATCTAAATTTATCTTCTGAAGGTAGAATCTATTTAAACTGCTTTTATTTTCATTTTTTTTTAAACAACCTAAAATGGTCGTCTCCCCAAAAATAGTAATAAACCTTCCAAGGACCTCTAGCAAGCTACATTGTAAAGAAAAAACATATCTGTTGAGCGGTTAGCGAGATCCTTCAGTAGGGACAGACATTATGTTTTAATTTATGGTCCTTTTTGTGAATGTAAAAGGTTGCAAATGCAAAAAAAACGACGGACTGACGATGTCATACTACTTACAGAGTAGCTGCGCTTCTACAACACAAAATGACGGATAATCTGTGTCCGTTTTGAGGACATTCCTGATGTATTTCAATGCACAGAACAAATATTTTTTTGGCCTTAAAGATATGTTTTGTTTCATTCTAACATAACACATTGAAATTCTAACTATTAATCTTTTTTTAAAAGCGAAGCTTATCTATAGTTAGTGTATGTCCGTACGTCCTTCCGTACTTAACGGTTAGCTCCTATCGTTAATTTAACCATGCTAGAATTGTCCTATCGATTATAAGCTTTGCATGATGATTCCTGTAACAGTAAGGTACGATTTAGAAAAAGCGTAGCAACTCTATAAACGTTACCAGAATGTCCGTGCGTCCATTTAAATCATGCCAAAATATTGTTTTGTAAGATATTTTAAGTTATGACACTCTACAAGTGTTAATGTTCGTTTGTCATTAATTCTATTTTTTTAGTAAATAAAGCATTTTAAAGAAAGGGTGGGTAAAGATTTAAGCAATGCTGAATAAGGTTGTTTGTCTTGTTTGATAAACTTAAAAGGGAATAAGTACTGTGGTATCTTCTTGGTTTATGACCAATGTTCTAAGATATGCAATAAGATATATAAGTTTTCCGGAATTTTAATGTTAGGGGGAGATTTGAAATCTGCATCAATTTTTGAGGATTTTTTATAAAATTCGTTTTTTCTATAATTCTTTATCTAAAAGCGGAAATGCAATTTAAGTTAACTAATTTTGGCATCTGTGATTGGTGGATTTAAAAAATCTGCGCTCTGATTGGATGGCGTACATCATTCAACCAATTAGAGCGCAGGTAGTTTAAAATCCACCTATCCTATTGGTCAAAATTAATAACCTTAAAATGCATTTCCGCTTTTAGATAAAGAATTATACAAAAAACGAATTTTATAAAAAATACTTAAAATTTGGTGCAGATTTCAAATCTCCCCCTAACATTAAAATTCCGGAAAACTTATATATCTTATTATACACTTTAAAATAATGAAAATTAAGTGTATCTCTATTTGTTTTAGGTAAGAACATTAAGAAAACAAGAAAAGACTAAACTAAAACTTTTAGAGACGCTTCGCGCCTTTAAAAATGCATCACGCACTCTTAGTTTATTTCCGGAAAGATGGGGTTGTAAAAATTGGTGGTTTTACGAAATCTTTACTTTTTGGACAGCATGATAGTTATTTCTTTAGTTATAGTTATGAGAACCGGTTCCTATCCACCGGATTCGAATGAATACGAGAAAAATGTTTATGTTATTTAAAGGGTAGCTACTGTATTTAATATTTTACTTTAATAATGACGGCTGAAAAAAATGACATAGATTAAAGAGATATCATATTCAGTGATTTATTTGCAATACCTGCAAATATCATGCCTTTGCAACTTTAAGACGAACAAAATAACGTACTTATACAGAACTTTACTTTATGTTCTTTATTCTAGCTAAATTATTATCAAATTTTTATTTTTTAGTCATATTTTTTCGTTATTTTAATCTGATTAATCTTAGAGTACAAAAAAGTAAAATGTGATAACGTCGATTTTGAATTTACATTTGTGTGTTTAAAGTAAAGACCGTTGTGCTAATGTTTCCGCACTGTGTAGAATATGACAACATAATCAGAATACAAAATTATTACTATAGCTGAAACTGCTCTTCCCCTGTTGCTTTACTCTAATTAACTAGCCTTTGATAAATTTGAGTCTTTTTGCCTTTATAAATCATTTTGCGGATTTGACAATTTGCATGACACACCCAAAAGATCTGTGTCAATAATTATTGGTCTGTCAGTTGAATTTGAATTTCCGAATGTGAACACAGTTTCCTCGGTGTTTCCTCATCATATCTCAATAATTACTACTAGCTAAAAAACTTCAAACTTCCAAAAACAAATCAAAATTTGAATGTATAAACGATTTATACATTATTCATTCAATTTTTTTTTTTAAATTTAGATTTTTTTGGGAAGTTTGAAGTATTTTTAGCTAGTCGTAAATATTGAGATAGGATGAGGAAACTGTGTACACATTCGGCAATTCAAATTCAACTGACCTATTGGTCTGTACAGGGTGTCCAATAAATTATGCCACTAATCAGAGAACATAGTATAGAAGTAAGAAATAATCCAATAACTTGTTGTGTCAATTATCAAGTGTTTGTGATCAGCTTGTACCAACAACGAATTAATTCAGAAAAAATCACGACACGAAACGTGATTTTCAGCAGTCGTTGGAAGTCAACTCAAAGTAAAATTGACGAGCTTTATATCTGCCCCCCCCCCCTCCCCAATATTATTTTAGATTTATTTCGCTTGTTGGTTATACCTTATTACTGGTTGAAGGCACTTTAATAACTGTAAAGCATGAAAGGACTTAAATTGTAAACACCTAAGTTATAGACTTCGCTTCCAATTTGGCTTTTAGGTTGTCTGTCAAAAAAAACACTCTGTAATTCAAGGCACTTCAAATTGATTAGATAACATCTTAAAGGATTCATGCGTGTATTCACTTTAGCATAGATATTACATCATACGATATCCATGGAGGGAGGGGACATTGGACAATAAATAAGTTGTATACCCGCGTTATCTTATTTGTTGGCTCCAAAAATTCGGGTACTTTTATTAATTTTGCTTTGTTGATAACAAACTAATAATTTCCTTATTTTTCAACCAATAATTTTGATATACAAAAGGGATAATTTTGTATAACCACTGGGGATTCTACATCAATTTATCGTGCATTAAACTGTATTATAGTGTTAAAATCGTTGCAAAAATATAATCCTCCATATGCTTAATCAGGAGGGAGTTACCATTCACCAAACTTTTAGAAAGTATGAAAACTAAACTGTTTGAAATTGAATTAATTGAAAATGGTTTTAATTTAATTGATTTTACTTTCTGTTTTAAAACTAAATGAGTATGTTTATGCGAATCAGTTAATTTTAAACATTGTAAGCCACAAAGATTTAATTACAGTATCCATTCAAAGTTTTGCCAACGAATGAGTTAGCGTGTTTGGGTACCAGTATAATTTACAGTCCAATGTTCCCTCCTCCCTGCAACTAATTAGATTATTGTTCTTGGATATTTTTATTTTAAAACCTCTTTACATAGAAGTTTATAGTATCTGATCTATTTGCTATTATGTAATGTTGACTGTATTGTATGTATAAATGTAGATTTGAAACTTAAGAGAAAGGGAGTTATGACTGTAATTTCAAATATTTCGATTATAAACAAGGACAATACTTCAAAAAAGCGTAGCAATGTTTAAACATCGGTATAGTCTTTTACGAGATCTTATTAAACATTAATCAATAATCCTATATTATAATGATTTAGTTAAGGTTTGTTTTGACCGGATAATGCTTTTTAGGAAAGCTTTAAAAATGTCTTAAGGCGGATTTAGGCTATTCATAACCCACTCTTCCCTACGTGCTTGTAGTGAAGCACATTTTAAACAGACATACATCCAAATGATACATAAGATTTAATTAAGAGCAAATATATATATTCATCTCTTGTTAAAAAGTTAAATTGTACCTTCCAAATAGGAATATTTGCTATAAGTGATAAAGAAACAAGGATGACAACATCCATTTGTAGGTATTATTAAGAGTTATTATTCATTTATAAACCAAGCCAGAACTGGAATAGATTCAGTAGTCTATCTTAAATAGTAGTTGAGAAAATCACATTTGCCATATTAAAATTGATTGTCCTAAAGACTATTAATATGTCTCTATCAGCAGAATCCTCTCAACAAAATTCAGCTATATATCTTTAAAAACAGCTAAGAAAACACATATTTGCATAGAAAGCATTACAGACATTCCAACGGACTAATTGTTCTATGGAGAAAGGCACTGCTCCAAAAAGTCAGCAATTCCCTAGGACGTCAAGACGGACCTGCAAAGAGAATAAATCAGTAGCTTCGTTTATAAAAAATGTATTAAAAAGCAATTAAAAGTTTAATTTTTCAATATTCTACGTGAATACGCAATTATTTATTCAATTTCAGTTCTTCTATATTTCTTTAATTGAAGATTTAACTTTAAAATGTTTTTAAAATATTTATCTCAGAGTTTGGGGAAAAAAGAAAACAATCTTTTTCTACAATTGGAATAGTTTTAATAGTTATTTCTCGCATCGTATTATAAACAACTTTCCGCGGATATAGAATGTACAATTATAAAATTAAAACCAGTTATTTTAGCCCCGAGGTGCCGAAGGCACGGGCTAAAAAAACTGGTTTTAATCTTATGATTGTACATTTT
>LS056169.1:0-12950 GCA_900241095.1 Acartia tonsa
TTCGTAGCAACGCACCTTAAGGGGCGATTCGTTGTATTTTTAAAATTGCTTTTAATAGGTTATTTTAGGTTAGGTTAGGTTATATTTGGTTAGGTGATTGCCCCGCAGGGTTAGGCAATTGGCCCCGCAAGGTTAGAGTACCCCGCAAGGGGCTAGAAATAGGAGGAAAGCTACTGTGAAAATACGAATAATCGCTCCTTAAGGGGCGTTGCCACGAAATGGACTATACCCGCAAAAAAATTTCTTCATAAACTGGTGTTTTATATTATACTGCGTCTAGGGATATTAGAAGGTACATGAAAGTGCAGAAAAATAACTTAAAACCTTACAACGATTTTTTTTATAAAAATTAAACAGCCTAAAACTACCCTGGGACCTATAAGAAGCTTCACTCTCAAGAAGAACCATATCGGTTCAGCGGTTAGCGAGATTTTTCACAGTAGCTTTTGAAGGGTTATTTTAGGTTAGGTTAGGTTAAGTAAATGTTAATGATTGCCCCGCAGGGCTAGAGCCCCCCGCAGGGGCTAGAAATAGGAGAAAGGCTACTGTGAAAAAACGACGAAACCGGCAACTTCGTTTTCTTTCCATGATCCTAATCAACTATTACTACCCTCAATCTGTAATATCAACCCCTAATGGTTGGAGGATTGGCGGGGAGGTGGCGTTGAATGCCTGCCCCCCCCCCCTTGTTTTTTTTATATCCTATTTTCTGTGTATAAAAGGTAATGGGCTATAACTGAGTGACTTTCGAAATATGGATATGACACATAACTGAGAGTTGAAATTTTTTTCTAACTCCTTCCTGGCGGGCACAGGATGCCAGCAAATCTGGTAAGGTCATTCAGGTAAAAAGTAAAAATATTTTTTTACTTAAACAAAGCATTTCATGTTATCTAATACTAAAATATCCTATAGTCGTACATCCTCAATAGATGTTCAAGTCGATTTCAGGTTCCAGGTATAATCCTGCAAGTTCTGAACCTCCAGGTCTCCAGAAATCTTTAAACGGTTCCTGTGACCGCAAATTTTTACTTGAAGATTTCAAATTTTAAACTTAGTCTTTTTTATATATCTTCATGACATATTACAATTTCATAAAATCCGTTGCCCTTTACCTACCAACCGTCAGTTTGCGGCTGGCAGCTGCCAAGTACAACTGCCACCGCCAAAATTTATTTTTTGAGATTTCTAATATAAAATTTACATAAAGATAAACATACTCAGATAAAATTGTTCTTCTAGCTTCAATAATAAGAAAATTACATCCATTTAAGATTTAAAAATAAGAGATTTTTTTTGTAAAATATAAAAGATTATGTGGCCGGATATCCGGCCGGATAGTTTCAATATCCGGTATCCGGCCGGATATTGAAAACGGCCGGATATTCGGCCGGATATCCGGCCACACTGGATATCCGGCCCAACCTTACTTTATATATATGCTTATAAATTTACAAAAAAAAGTGATACATTCAGACGTAATGAAGACCACTCCCTATACAGAAAAAACTACTAAATATTGCCTGTATAATCATATTAAAACAAGGATGACAACATCCATAAAAGCGAAACGTTAGTTAAAATGAACATTAACACTTGAGTCAAGTGTTAGAAATAAATAATCCGAATATAATTGAATAAGGTTCAAAGCAAAATTATGAGTAAATTTGTTGAAAAACTTCTTGATACAAAATAATGTTTATAGACATACTTATAATTCTAGGACTTGATTAAAGAGTTGCTTTTGTACTTTGTTGTCCCAGGAATCAATATCCCAAAAATCAGAACAATCGGATAATTAGATCACATAAAAATTTGTTGTGTAAAAAGAAAAAAATCAACATGTTTAAAATGGACGTACGAACATTCTGGTAATGATTATAGAGTTTTTGCGCTTTCTAAATCGTACCTAACTACTACAGGAATCACCATGCAAAGTTTAAAATCAATAGGACAATTCTTATTTCTAACATGCCTAAATTAACGAAAAAAGCTATCCGTCTTGGACGGACGAACCGACCCTAACTATAAAAAAGCTTTGCTTTTAAAAATAAACTTTTATGCTAAAAAAAATCTGCTGCTTAATACCCAATATTGCAAAGTTTAGTGAAGAACGTGTCTAGAATGACCTGGATTTTTTCTGGGATATCAGGGAATAAGACAATGAACTATAATACAATGATTAACATACTGTAATGATGAACAAAAACTTCCCCTTGTGTAGATTAAAATTATTGGTGAAAAATCAAAATTCGATAAAGGTAACCAAAGTTTTTTTTAGCTAAGGAATAAGATAGCGTGGTTATAAAACTTTGGGCACCAGTGGAATTTACACCCCAATGTCTCCTTTGTCCCTGAGGTTTTGAATTATAGCAGTTCCTACAACCAGGGACGTAATTCTTCAAAAAAGCAATTTTTAGCTGTTTTTATACAAACTTTTATCTGGAAAAATTATGTTATACTTTTGAGGGAAGTTTGAAGTAACACCTACCAGTTTGACTTCCCCCAGATCAATACATTCAGCAAAATACATAAACAGAATTCTTTTAATGGCAAATAAAACTAATGAAATGACAATTAAGAATGGAGACAACAAATCAATAAACACATTTACAATTATCCATCTAAATCCTAGCAGCGGAGCCACTCTGAAATTCGCTTGACGGACGTGCACTTTACTACATTTGGTTAAAATGTAGGAACACCAATTTATACACGTCCCAACGGACTATGATAGATAGGAGAGGAATTGTAGATATGAGAGGTTTCTTGTAGTAAAAAATATATCTGCCAATTTTTAGCGGTTCTTTAAAACCAAAAGCAAAATACAGTTTTTTTCCTTCAAAAATTTTATTTAATCCATTAGTTTAAAATACTCTCAAAATTTCTTCAGAAGGTGATAAATTTATATTTAGAATTTTTTTTAAAAATAAAAATAATTGTTTTCGAAGATTATTTTTTCTTGGGTTGATTAATCTTGAGACGATGGAGGGACCATTTTAAAAATCTTCCAAAGATCTATAATAAGCTCACTTGTAAAATAGTCATATCGGTTGAGTGGTTAATGGAATTTTCCGCTACAGACAGACACACAGAAATCCCCTTACTTTTATATAAGAAACACACATCTAGAGATTCGAGTATTCGATTTCGAAGGGGCAGAGAACAGAAGAAAAATTTTAATAAATTTTTTAATTTCTCATTTTATTATCCGCGGAAAGCTGTCTATAATACGATGCGATAAATAACTGTTATGACGACATGACATAAAGAAGGTCACGAAAGTTAAAGATAATTTATGACCCAGCCAGGTTTGACAATAGAAATTAGTTCACATAGAATGCTGGCCTTTAGATATTAGGGTACAAATAACAGAGTGACAAAGATAATTTATGACCTAGCCAGGTTTGACAATAGAAATTAGTTCACATAGAATGCTAGCCTTTATATATTAGGGTACAAATAACAGAGTGACAAAGATAATTTATGACCTAGCCAGGTTTGACAATAGAAATTAGTTCGCATAGAATGCTGACATACAGATTTTAGATAATTTATGTTCTAGCCAGGTTTGGCAATAGAAATTAGTTCGCATAGAATGCTGGCCTAGAGATATTAGGGTAAAACCAACAATGTAACAAAGATAATTTATGTTCTAGCCAGGTTTTGCAATAGAAATTAGTTCACATAGAATGCTGGCCTACAGATATTAGGGCAAAACTATCAATGTAGCAAATATTACTCTACTGACTTGCCATAAGAAAACCAACCCTTTCATTGACTATGAGTTCTAACTTAGCATTATCAAAATATACTCCTGTTCATTGTCAGAGCATTTACCCCTTAATCCCCCTGTAAGTCTCTTACATCTTTACATTTTATGTTGATAGTAAAAATCTCAATAGGGGGGTTGAAATGGCGAATCTAGCACGCGAATTTCTTTTTATCTTCCCCAAAATATTTAGCTTTCTATAAAAAGTTTTTTATTTTTTTTTGTTTTGGTAGGGGGGTTGGTGGTTAATACCTTTGGGCAGATCTAGTTATTATAATCTGGTATGATGAAGAAGGCAAACATTGTTCTGTTCATCTCACGTCTTTACAATTCTTCCCCAGGGCATAAAATACAACAGCCAAGGATAACAATAATCAAAGGATCAAAAATATTATTGTTTATTTAAGAGTAACAAGATGTATGTGTGTCTGTTTATTTATAGTGAAGCTTCTCATGTCTTGCATTTGACGAAGTAGGAAAGGGCACCGTCTTTATTTTTTTATCGTCATTATCTTAATCGCTGAGCCGATATGTTTCTTATTTACAGTTAAGATTCTTATAGATCCAAGGACCGCTTATAACTATTTTGGGGGTATAACCGCCCTCCGTAGAGAAATTGCCCTCAGAAAAAATACCTTCCCCAATTTTTTTCTGTCTTTTAAATGAATGAGGAAGGTCGACCCCCCTCCCTCTCTCCTAAGTGCCCCTCTAGCTCACAAGGAGCGCAACCGCTTGTACTTAAAACAAGGATGACAACATCCATAAGTAGCGAAGCACAAAAATTCGTGGATGGAAATGTGTACAAGAAGATTTAAAGTGTATTTTTGAAAATCAAGAATAGATTTATCAGAGAAAATAAACACAAAACCTTGTTTTATTTTGTATGATGACGACATAAAAAGTGCTCATAACAATAGAAAAATTATTTTGATACTGATATCCAAAAAAAGTTTGAAAATTGGACAAAAAAGACCAAAGATATTGGGAAATATGTAAAACATATAAAAATAGCCCAAAACCTGCTAAAAGGCAGTCTGACTGCCATGTTTGTTTTCTTAAAACAACAGGAAATTTAATTTCAATATCTATAACTGAAAAAATTTTGAAAATCGGACGATAAACACCAAAGATATGGAGAAAAATGTGAAAAATATAAAAATAGCCTAAAACCTGCAAAAAGTCAGTCGGACCGTCATGGTTGTTTTTTAAAATCGACGGGAAATTTGATTATAATATCTATAACTGAAAAAAAAATTGAAAATTGGACCATAAGCATTAAAGATATGGAGAAAAATTAGAAAAATATAAAAATAGCCTAAAACCTGCTAAAAAGGGGTCTGACCGGCATCCATGTTTTATACTTAATTAAGCTCCATATTAATGGAAATGTTGACAAGAAATTTTAGCCTTCTATCTTAAACAGGAGTTAAGAAAAATCACGTTTTCCTATTCTGTCTCAGACGGACAGACGGACGGACGGACAGACGGACGGACATTTCAAATTATAGAGTAGCTTCGCTACTGAAAAACAATATAGGCTATCGGCTAGGACAATAGGAATATAAATGGTTCAAATAAAAAAACATCATTTACCAAAGTAAAATAAATAGAAGCTTTGCTGCTACAAAAAGTGTTGGGAGTAAGAAGTAAGGTAAAGAATGTTGAGGCTTAAGTGTTGATTACAAAACTAGAAGATTCCTTCAAAATTTTCTATACACTGTTTTATTGTTTGGCTAAATTTAGGAGCCGTTAGCTTTAGATGTAAATGTAACATAATGTCTGTCTGTCAGTAGCTTAAGATCCTGCCAATCGTTGGACCGATATGGTTCTTCTTTACAGTGAGGCTTCTTTTACCCCTCCCCCACCCTCCCCAAAAAAGTACTTATATTTTTAAAAATTAAAATTCATTCATCGCCATTTATCTCTTCTTTTCAGTGCGTAGGCCACGCACAATGGTTCTCCATTTTTCTTTGAATTGGGCCTCAGTAGAGGCATCATTGAAAGATGATAAATTCTCATCTCTCAGTTCATCCTGGAATTCCCTCCTCCAGGTTGGTTTTGGTCTACCTGGTTTCACTGAAGACATATAGGATAGGTAAATATTTAAAGTAGTTTGTTATTTTTCTTAAGCTTAAACTACCGAACCGACTGATTTCCCAATTCTAGGGATGCTTGACATACATAGGTCCTGGGACGATTTTAGGCTATTTTAACATAAAATTTAAGTCTTTGAATTTATTTCAGCTTTACGTCTGCTCCCCTAGATGTAAGGGGCGTAACCGCTAGTATTGTAAAAAGTAGGTTAATAAAGTTATTGGGAGAGGGAAGACAGAAAATCTGCAATATGATACAAAGAATTATAAAATCCATAGGTAGCGGAGCAAAAAAACCCTGAGTGAACATACAAAGTGAGTAATAGAGCTGGTGTTCCGATGTCACAAAAACCAGAGAGAGAAAGTATGCAATAGAAAACACGAAACCTTTTTTAAGAAATAAGAATTTATGTCTTTTACAGAATGACCGACAGACTGACGCGCGGATTAAGAATAGACATATTATTTCTAGATTACGTTTCTGACCCGATTTTTCGTCAAATCCTAAAAGGAACATTATTAGCAGACAATAGCATTGTTTACCTTTGACTCAAGCTGAGGTGGATACTTTAAAAAAATAGACTCGATGGTGAGGCAAAATTATTTTTGTGAAAAATCATTCAAAAGCTTATAAAAAATCAACAAAAATTAAACAAAATCATATGTTAATAACCCTTTTATGATTTTATTTAATTTTAGTAGATTTTTTATGCGATTTTTGAGGATTTTTCACAAAAATTATTTTTTTTTCACCATCGAGTAACGAGCCTAATTTTTCTAAAGAATCCACCTCTGTTTGAAGCTTTCTCATTTATGACGAAATATTTGAGCAAGTAAGTTTGATACAGTAAAGGTTTGTACTAAGAAATGATGTTGTTTACAGCTGACTTTCATCTATGTATAAAATGAAAAAAAACATGCGTTCGTAATGAAATGTGTACACAATTTCAACAAATGAGATTTAATGTAGGTTACGATGTGATTTTCCTATTGGCTCAATCAGACAATACCTCTCTTGTCTTACTACCTTTATTGGATTAAGTAAATAATAAACTGGATGCTCATTGGTATAGAGAATTTTTATTATAAAATCTAGTTGTCTATCTTGAATAGAGCCTAGAATTAACATCCTTCATACCATTACAGACAGACTGACGGATAGACAAAGAGAATTATAGAGTAGCTAGAGGTTAAGATATGAATATACAAATAATGCCCCCGCAGGGGTTAGGCATTTAAAAACCTATTTAAAATAGGTTAGGTTAGGTTAAGTTTCCACTCCGAACATGGGACTCCTATGTTTGTCCTAGGACCCTTTAAATCAATTAATATAAAAAAATCAATATATTCTAAGCAATACTCTAATTTATTTAAAAATAAAAATGGAAATTAGAAAATTGCAAGAAGGCTCAAGCTAAAGAAGGGGTTATCTTTATTGCCATTGGAGATGTTATGAATTTATTTTCTCGTATTCATTCGAATCCGGTGGACAGGAACCGTTTCTCATCCATACGAAAAAACTATGTCTTGTCTAGCACCGAACTATATCCAGCTTTCTACGAATATAGAAATGTACAATCATAAGATTAAAACCAGTTTTTTTAGCCCCGAGGTGCCGAAGGTGGATAGAAACCGGTTCTCATCCAAACGAAAAAACTATGTCTAGCATCGTATTATATCCAGCTTTCTACGAAAATAAAAATGTACAATCATAAGATTTAAACAAGTTTTTTTAGCCCGTCCCTCAGGGCTAAAAAAACTGGTTTTAATCTCATAATTGTACATTCTATATCTGCGGAAAACTGTTTATAATACGCTGCGAGAAATAACTATTAACACACACGAACACATTGATACATACAGTTACTTAGTTGTATTACTATGACAATGCTATACTTGTAGAGTTGCTTCGTTGCTGAAAAGATGAAAGGAATAAACAATCAATATAGAAAGGCTAGATGATTAATTTATGAATAGGACCAGTAGGAAACTTAGAAAGGCTACATTTTTGGCACATAATATAGTCAGCTATAAATAGTTAAATTTCTTAGGATAAAGCTTTCCTTTAGGAAGAAAGGGGACATTTGACTTTAAATTACACCTGTACCTAAAGTTTTTTTTTATAAATGTTTATCTTATTCGTTGGCTAAAAAACTTTGGGTACTGTACTGTATTGAATACAAGCGGCTTCGCCTCTAGCCTCAAGGGGCTTTGCCACAAGAGGTAATAAAAAAACATATGCGAAAAAATAGCCTAAAACCACTACAGGATCATAAGGTATATTCCATGAAGAATAGAATCCAATCAGTTCATTGGTTACCAAGATCTTAAGCTTCAGACGGACGGACGAACAGACATCATTCTACTTTGTATTATAAATTAATTGGTTGGTTCCAAACTTAAAGTTTCCAAAGAAGCTTCGCAATATGCAAGTCTGAATTGAAGATATATGGATAGAATTTCTTGTGTATATTCCTATTTCAATTGAAATCAGAATCAATAAAATTGGTTTGTTTTTTGGATATCCCCTATACAGGACGGGATTCATTACGAGATATTATTTTGATGTATCTCTAAACCAAATTTTGCTTAATTATGTGCATGATTATATGGTCATATGCCCTATCTGGGCATGTTCATGAGTTCCGCCTGTTTTGGCCAAGGCATTCTCCCCCTCTATTTGTTTCGTGCATTTGACAAAGCAGCAATAAAACCATATTAAAAATCTTTGGTTATGATTCGAACCTATTACTTTATTATATACTAGCGGTTTCGCCCCTAAATAAAGAGGTAAATAAAAAAATGTAGTACATGTGGTGCAGCACCAAATAGTTGGTATCATCTGCATAATCAAAAAAAATGACGACCTCTCCATTTGCCCCCCAAATATTATTTTAGATTTATCTCGCTTGTTGGTTATACCTTATTCCTGCGATGGACCCAGTAAGTTGTATACAATAGCAGTCTACCTAGAAAAGAAGCCGAGAAAAATCATATTTCCACCCATAGCATTACGGACTGACGGAGAGAAAGAGAAATTGAATCGTAGTCAGCTTATTAATAAGTCCAAGAGGCTGTGTCGATCGGTTATGATACAATTAATCATGCATCGGCATGTTAAGGGTTATGTGATTTCTATTTATTCTCTAATCCGTCCTTTTTTTCTATTGAACATTTACTCTGTAATTGACTTGGACCGTTTGCCAATCCATGATATTTTTGTGCTTCGCCACATATGGATGTTGTCATACATAATTATAAAAATTACTTAATGAGTCAAATTTGTCAAAATGTGTCAGATTATAAATAAGTTTTCCTAAACAAAGAAACCAAATTTACACGTTTTAATTCATTGAAAATAACGTGTTCTTCTTTTATAACTTCTTCAACCAGTGTCAATTTATTATTAAGATATGCAAATTTTATCATTAAAATAAAAGTTAATTAAAATTTTAAAATGTTATTTATTTCATTCAAAGCATTGAAACAAAATTTAGGTTTTATTTTATTTTGATTGATGTACAGTACACCCCCAATTACGATAGATATTATCCATTCAAAAGATTACAATCATTGATGGAAACGATTAGACACAAAAATAGAGAAGCATTTATATAATCAAGTCCTTTAAATGTAAGTATGTCCTTAAAAAGAATTTTGTATTTAAGCAGTTTTGCAACAAATCTAAATACAATTTTGTCTAGACTTATAATATTCTAGTAATTAAGTTCTGATACTTTACAAGTGTTAATGTTCGTTTGTCATTCTTGTTTACTAACATCTTGTAAAATATTATCTTATGAAAGTATTAGGAAACGTCTATTCAATATCTTTTGAATTTTGGAGAAAAAATTTTAAAACGTGAAACTTTTATCTTAAAATATTTATAAAAAAGCGCAAAATATTTTATATCAGGATAAACCAATAAAACAAGAACGACAACTTTCCAAAGCACAAATAGTTTTAAAAATGAAGTTTAGAGAAAAAGAAAGCTGTTAGAAACTTTGCAAGAAAAATCAAAAGATTATCCGGCTTAGCAGCTGAGGAAATTATATCAAACATAGAAATTCAAGTAAATCAATTTATCGCGTCTATTGTCTTATCTCTTTAGATCCCTACAAAATAAGAAAAATGTAATATAGACAGACATACCTGTGACCGTGGCTCAACATGTTGCGCATCCGCTCGTCGCCGGGAAGGTCATAGGATCGAATCTCGGGCTGACACCGCGTCATAACTAAAGACATTATAAAGGTTCCTACTGCTGCTATGTCAGGTGCGCGACATAAATAGTAAGAGTAGGGGGAATGCCTTGGCCTATAAACAAACAGGTGCAACTCACTAACATGTACAGTTAGGACTTCTCAGACAAAGGTCGTGCAATCAAAAGGTTGATTGTCTGATGGATGTTACTTAACCATATATCCTTGGGTGTTAGAGTATCGCATCCCATTACACATTAAGTGTAGATTAGCTTCAGTATTAATATGAATCATTAGAACGTGATTTTATTTTCCTTAATATATTTTATAATAATTTTCCCGTATCGCTTCGAAACCGATTAATATCCGGTGGATTTGAACCGGTTCTCAGCCATACGCTAAAATTATGTCTAGCATAGTATTATATCCGGTCTTCTGCGAATATAAAAATCAACAATCATAAGATTTAAACCAGTTTTTTTAGCCCGTGCATTCGACATCTCGGGGCTAAAAAAAAGTAAATGTACATTTTATATCCGCGGAAAGATGTTTATAATACGAGGCGAGAAATAACTATTATCCTATTTTTTCACGGCTGGATTAACAAACATGTATATTGTATATATATAATATATATATATTTGTTGTTTAGACTTAAGTGACACGTTTAATATGTTCAATTACAAAATATTCAAAGGGATAAGACAATGGACACTAAATTGATGTGTAAGAATAAACAAAATAGGCCCTTAGTCATGTACATAATATGTACATGAAATTAGTACCCAAAGTTTTTCAGCCAAAGAATGAGAGAAAATGTGTATTAAGCTTTGGGTTCCATTAATATAATTTACAGTTTGAAATCACCCTCTCCCTGATTCAATAGTAACATTTGTAGAGATAGAATTTATAACAAGGATGACAACATCTATAAGTATCGAAGCTCAAAAATTATAGATGGGTATCCGGAAAAAAATTAACTATAGAGCAGTTTTATAAAAACAAACATTAAACTAAAAAAATCACGAAATCTTGTAACACTAATAACGAGAAAATGTAGGAATCGATCTAGCACCTCAACCAATAAGCAAATCTTAATGAAACTTTGTAGAGATATGTAAATTGTGAACTTATTTAATCCTTAAAAATATCAGTCGTCTATCTTGAATAGGATTTAAGAAAATCATGAAAACTTTAAAATCTAGGAATCGAACTAGCACCCCAACCAATTGACGAATCTCAATAAAACTTGATAACGGTATACAGAATATTAAAGTATTCAATCCCTGAAAATTTCAGCCGTTTATCTTGAATATGAGTTGAGGAAAACTTAAAAATGTAGGAATTGATCTAGCACCCTAAGTAATTGACGAATCCTAATAAAACTTGGTGAAAATATGAAGAATGTTAACATATTTTATCCCTAAAATTTCAGTCTTCTAACTTTTATAGAACCGAGAAAATCACGTTTCCCCCTTTCTGTCTCAGACGGACGGAGGGACCGACGGACATTTCGAATTATAGAGTAGCTTCGCTACTAATAATCTTGTATTTTCTAATTAATTATAAGGTGGGATTGTTCCCTCATCATCTAGACTTTCTATTTTTTGTTTTGATAATTTGACAATGGATATATGGAATACGGGGATAGTGTAAGAAAGGGCGGGATTCTCCTTAGATTTAATTGATCATCTAGAGAATCCAGAGCATCATTCACGTGTAATGGGATGCGATACTCTAACACCCAAGGATATTAGGTTAAGTAACATCCATCAGACAACCAACCCTTTAATTGCACGACCCTTGTCTGAGAAGTCCTAACTGTACATGGTAGTAAGTTGCGCCTGTTTATAGGCCAAGCCATTCCCCCACTCTTACTATTTATGTCACGCACCAGACATTGCTTTAATTATGACTCGGTGTCGGCTTGAGATTCGAACCTATCTCCTACCCGGCGGCGAGCGGATGCGCTACGTGTTGAGCCACGATCGCGGGTTTTCTTTATGTAAGTAAATTATTGTCGTCAAAATGAAGTAGCATATAGTGCCTACAAAAAAAATGACGTCATGCAATACAAATGACCAATGATAGTCAAATATACATTTTATCATTGGTCAATTGCAATGTAAACTGGCCTATCATTGGTCATTTGTATTGTTTGATGTATTTTTTAAAAGCACTATATGCTGCTTGCTTCAAAATACAAAATTTCGCTTGTTGACTATACGATCTAACTAGACTGAAAGTTTCAAATTTTAATTCATTTCTAATAACCAATACACAGCCTCCCTGAGTAATTACATATTCAAACTCATTCATACCATAGAAAGAAGGGACAATGGACTGTTTATTACACTAGTCCCCAAGGTTTTTATAATAACACTAGTGGCTTCGCCTCTAGTCTCTAGAGGCTTTGCCCCAAGAGATTTGACCAACCCAATTTTTCGTATTTTAGATTTAAAAAGAATTTTTTGGGGGGGGAGGGGAAGGGGTTAGTCGACCTCCCTTTATTAATTTTGGTTTTTAAAAAGATTTTTTTTAAATTAGCTTAAAACCATCACAGGACCAGTATGTATATTTCCTGAAGAGTAGAGCCCAATCAGTTTAGTGGTTGCTGACAGACATCATCCTACTTTAAATTATAGATTACTTACTCATTGGCATAACAACTTTTGGTACTTTTAATGAATGTTGATTAATTGCTTTATTAAGTTGGGTGTCCTAACGTTTCATCCACTAATTATAATCTATAGAAGGAATAATTTTGTGTATTAACATTAGGGATGTATGTATTGTACATCAATTCATCGGCCATTGTCTTATCCCTTTAGATCCCTGTGTTAATAATAAGAAATAAAGTTAATTTAAAACATAAATTCTATT
>LS056170.1:0-12945 GCA_900241095.1 Acartia tonsa
CCCCCCCCCCCCCCCCCCCCCCCCCCCCCACTCAAATTTTCAATATTGAAAAAAAAATTTCTAAGAGGATAATACCGCTTTTTTTATTTCAAACTTTGCATGGTGATTTCTTTAGTAGTTAGGTACGATTTAGAAAGCGGAGCAAATCTATAATCAACTCTACAAGTGTTGATGTTTGTTTGTCCTACCGTTTCATAGCTTCGCTTTTATGGATGTTACTATGTCTATAGCATTTCTAGGCATAAAAAGAATCGTCTGATAGCTGTGAAACTTGGCAAAATAGTTTAATTTGCAGTTTTCTATAATTTATTTATGCATGTATTTAAAGTACGTTTGTCCGTCCGTCCGTCTGTTTGTTTGCCAAAAACTAACAAACAAAAGTACTCAATTTGCAGCAAAAAATAATCTATCAAAATGGCTTTTGATAGATTATTTTAGGTTAGGTTAGGTTATATTGGGTTAGGTGATTGTCCCGCAGGGTTAGGTAATTGGCCCCACACGGTTAGAGCCCCCGCAGGGGCTGAAAATAAGAGAAAAGCTAATATGAAAATACGAAGAAACGCCCCTTAAGCTGCGTTGCCACGAAAGGGACTATACCCAATTGTTTTCTACATTATTACTGTAATACAGATATTTTAAATAATCATTAGAATGTTGTTGCTGCGCTACTGATGGACAAAATCAATTCAAAAAGTTGTGCATGCTTTTAGTCATGTGTCCTAATAAAAATACACACTTGTACTTATAATATTAACTTTTTTGCGTTGTAGCAACGCAACTCTAAAATAAGACGTGTAGGTCAGTATCATCATAAGCTCTTAAAACTGAATTTTTTAAATTAATTGCATTAATATCTACCTCGAGACTTTTATAAAAGATACTTTGCATCTTAAGGCGGGATTCGAACTCACAGCCATTATTTTACAATATGCGTTTATTTGCTTTAGATAACACTTATGGATTGATTCATTTGAATTGTCCGCAGAAAAAAATATCAAAACTTTTTTTTTCAAAATTTTGTACTATTTATTTGCAAAGTGCATTGTTAAATCATCATCGTTTATTGATAATCAACGTGCTTACTCTCTATAAATAACGGGTTTATTACACAAATAATTATATTTACTTTTATTAAGAATATTTTCATCAACTTTAAAAACTCAACAAACGTCTAATTCAAAACATTCAAAAATACATCAATTAAATCATTGATCTTTAGGGATAAGACAATGAACAATGAATTGAAATAAAATCAATTATGATAAACAAAATTTTCCCTTAAATGGATTAGTATTAAAGGTGGAAAACTTTGAACACTGCTAAATAGTTTTAACGAATAAATCAAAATTTGTTAAAATGTTTAAACATTTTTAACTGGTCGGAATGTCCAAATTTTTCTACTAATAATTTAATCTACAGAAGGGTTATATTGTACAAGTGTAAATAAGATGAATGATTAGCTGAATCTTAGCAATACTACTAACATTGTTGTCCTTGTAAGTCTGTAGGGAAAAATGTATGTCATTTAACTGCGTAGTTTTATTAGAGGTTAATAATCTCATATATGCAAGGTATTTGACACAGCGTAGCTATTACAATAGTCATATGATTAGAAGTTAATAATATTATATATGCAAGGTATTTGGCACAGCGTAGCTATAACATTAGTAGTTTTATGAAAGGTTAATAATCTCATATGTGCAAGGTATTTGACACTGTTTTTCAAAATCTATATGCAGTTTTTCCCATTTATTTGTAATATTTGTAAGGGAGGAGGTAGTTGTTCGTTTGTTTGTTCATTAATTAATTAAGGTTAGTTAAGTTCAGGTTAGGGTTGGGCCGGATATCCGGTGTGGCCGGAACCGCAGATCCAAATTTAGAAATCAGCCGGATATTTGGTATCCGGCCAAAAAAGTATCCGGCCCAACCCTGGTTCAGGTATTATTTAGTACTTGGTAGCCCCGAAGGGTTAGAGCCCTGCAGATATAGGTCCTCGATGATTAGAGCCCCAAGCAGGGGTTAGGAATGGGGAAAAAAGACCCCTTAATGTTTTTAATTTATTCCAAAAATTATTAACTTTTTTGGTCTATTAATTATATAATTTTTTTACAATTATGGGCTATATTTACAATTTACATACATATATTTATCTTACATTTAATAAAATAATTATTCGCATCATTATTGTCTCATAAAATTGTAAAGGCAAAGCAACGTAATTATTTTTTAGTAAAATTAATTGCAATAACTGGACCAGATACTTGCAAGTGCAACGTTCTTTAAAAGGGATAGATCTTTTACTTCGATTTTTATTTTGTAATTCGAAGATATTTTCTATCAAAGGCTGGCTTTAATTCTTGTACACGCCTTAAGAATCTACCCTAAAAAATTGTATTAAAACTTTTTTTTATTGATAAAGAACTTTGTGTAATAAAAAGAAATATTGAAATTATCATAGCGCAAACTTAACTAATAAAAAGTCCAATATCATGAATTTAAATCATGATATTTCAAAAAGAGTTATTAACCTAGGTGGCTTGACCGCGTCCGTAGCACTTAGGAAAATCAAATTTTATTAGAATTACAATAGTACCATGGCTAAGCTTGGTTAAGTAGAGTCAAGGGTAACCCCATTGGGTTAGGACCCTTCGTAAGGCATAGGGGCATACAGAAAATGAGGTATCAATTTTTAAAAAAAATATTTTTGTTTCTTTAGACTCTTTAGGTTATATAAAAATCTTATTTGAAATTATTTTGAAGTTGTATTTCTAAAAACACTTCTTTTTTTATTTACATATCTATAAACCATTAAACGCTTTCGTAGATTTTTTAAAAGATGTGGATTTAAGGTTTAACATATTTATTTTTTTTTCTGTTCTATATAGGTAAATTTTAACTTAAAAGATTGATATTAAAGTCTAAAAGTACATTTATTAATAAATTTGCAACTGTTATAAAAGTTTTATAACTAAACTATAGTCTGCTGAAATATTTGCACGTGAGTAATGTAAAAGTAATAGGATGTCTGTTTATCCGCCGCGAGGGATCTCGCTAACTGCTGGACTGATATGGTTCTCCTTCACAGTGACACTTTGAGTAGGTCCAGGAAAGGTATATATCTATTTTAGGGTAGGATAACTCCACCCTCTGAAGAGAAATAACCCATAGAAAAATATCTCCCCTCCCCCCACCCCCAAAGAAAATTGCATGTTCCTTTTTAAAAACGTAGAGGGTTGTCCCCCACCCTCTTTACTCAAGTGTCCCTAGAGGCCTCTGGAGAGCATAGACACATATATGTCTCATTTCTCGTAAAACTGTATTATTGTACCATGAAATAAAATATATTATCTATTATTTCTTTTTAATTTGGGGGATATTTTTCCTCATTTATTATTCATTTGATAATTGATTACTGTACTTCAATTTTTAAATACCTCTTTCGTCTGCTTCTAAATGATTTTCTGCTACTTAACTGTGTTAATGTAAGCGACACCATTGGTTGATTTTCAATGACCCAATAGGAAGGTTGCACAAGGAGGCTATGAAGGGGAGATACAGTTATTTAACCCTTTCTCCCTCTAGTGTTTTACTATAATGTGCAGCAAGAGAAACTGTTAAATTTTTTCAAAAGCATTAAAAACCTACAGACAGGCACTGCATTATTATAGAGTAGTTCTACAGCTGATAGTGTAGCAACTGTTCTTAACCAGGGAAGGAGGGAACAATTGACTGTAAATTATACTGGTACTCAAAGTTTTATAATCCCTTCATCTTTTTCATTGTCTCAAAAACTTTGGGTACTTTTATTTAATTTTAATCTTTCAACCAATAATTTTAATCTACAGAAGGTGTAATTTTGTTTATCATCTTATTTGATGATGTATATCACTTTAACATCCATTGTCTTATCCCCTAATATCCCTGACTGTGAACAGTTAGCATGCAGCTGATGCGTGGTGAAACAGACGCGGCAAAAACGCAATATCATAATAATTCGGCTATTCAGCGATTTTTTTTTTCAATTCACCTAGTTTTTAATATGTATACAAATACTTTCTTTTATACGTTAGCCTGGTCCAAAATTAGGCGTTGCTACAAAAGACCTAACCCGACAAAAGGCCTAAATTCAAAAGACCAACCTACAAAAGACTTAATCCTTCAAATGACCCATCCCGACAAAAGGCCTAATTACAAAATACCAATGAACAAAAGACATTAGGTCTTTTGTAGCAACGACTAAAATTAAGTGGTTTATTACATCAAGGCATTTTACATTTAGGTTAGGTCTGTCCGTCCTTGCATTCTTTACAAATAGTTTTGATCGATAGTTCAGACTTGTTTGAACAATAAGCATCCTTTCAATTATAGGATTCTTGAAACATTTGGGTATAATCTGGAAATGGGACATTTTTATGAATAAGTTTCAAATTTTTAGTATCGTCCGACGATATTTGGCATAAATTTCTTTATAGATGAAATCTAAATTAGACCAAATACAAAAAAAAATCAAGTTCCTCCCTTTGAAAAATTCAGTGCTTTCATTCAAAACTATTTCTTGACCACCAACTAATTTTAAATATTTGAAGAATATAAGTATTTTAAGGTCCTGCGGGGGTCTCTAACCATACGGGGTCTTATCAAAAAGGATTAAAAACTTCATTTAACCTAACCTAACCTAACTTTACTACCATTAGCATAAAAAATATGCTTTTTACTAACTAAAAGTTCTTAATTTTGTCTTAAAGCGATATTAAGGAAACCGCAGATTTTTTTTTAATATTGTGACAGTCTAATGCCAGTATCTATCTATGTGTATATGAGAGTTAATGTATTTGAAATCTACAGGTGAAACTCAATCAGTTCTATATCAACTGCTTTATCAATAAGTGCAAGTAAGGACTTTTATTAGTTATTATTTATATTAATGTAAAAAAAGATATATTTTTTAATATGCTTCATATCATAATGCATTACTTATATATTTTTTTAATTTAACAGCAAAAGTAACTTTAAATGTGGTTTATCTATGAAAATAGGGAATATTTTTTTGTATTAATATAATAAGAATTAATGTTTTTAAATATACTTCATATTTATGATTAAAAATATATAATTTTTACATTTAACAGAAAAAAAAATTTTATAAGATTTATCTGTGCAAAAAGAGATATTGATTTTTATGTAAAATATATAATTTTTTCTTCATTTTCCTATATCTACGGTTAAGGAAACTTAGTAAAAAGGTCATGTGCTATAAAATTATGTTATTTAAAAATGTTAGATTAACAAATACTTAAGAAAATTTTTAATAAGTTTTATCAAATGCTCTTTAAAAGTCAAACTTGCAATAAATGCCTCGTTAATTAAGTATATAAGAAGAATATAAATAAAAAGTCTTGTAATATAAACAAGGTTGACAATTTTCACAACAGCGACTTTGATATTTATTCTTTAGAAATTCTGCCTAATCGTCATAGTTATCATATTTTTTATAATTAAGCTAATATGAGAAGTTTTTTTTGTATATTTAAGTAAAATCCTTATACTAAAGTAACAGGATGTCTGTCTGTCTGTCTTTTTGTCTGTGTGTTTGTACCGAAGGATCTCGCTAACCGCTGAACCGATCGGGTTCTCCTTTACAGGCTAGTTTCTAATAGGTCCTGGGAAATTTTATAACTATTTTAAGGGAGGGTACCACCACCACTAGGTGCAACTAGAGGCCTCTAGGGTCGTAGCCGCTATTACGTAAGGCTTTTCTAGTAATAATTGTAGAGTGTCGTAAATCAGGAAGAAAGGGGACAATGGACTAATTGTTGCTTAAGGTCCCCAAAGTTTTATAATAACGTTTCAACCACTAATTGTAATCTAGGTGAAATTTTTTTTATCAGCATTGGGGATGTACATCAAAGTATCGGCAATTGTCTTATCCCCTTAGATCCCTGATAGTAAACGCTCGAACACAACTTAAATTTGGAAAAGCAACGCTTTTAATAATAATAATAAGTTTCTAAATAGGACAAGAAAGTGAGGCACAGTGAAGTAGGGGGTAATAAATATTAGCATTCACGTAAATTAGTGCCAATTTTGTTTATATTATGTTGCAAAAGTAGAATAAATGACTTGTGACATGCAACAATTTACATCATAAACATAAAGTGTCAAGGATCTAAAGGGATAAGACAATGAACGAAAACTTTGTGTACATCCCATTATAATAAACAATATTACCCCAAGATTAGAATGCGTGCATTAATTATTTGATAAAATTCCCCTAGCTTTTAAGACACCAATAAAGTGCATTTATAAGTTTGGGGGGCCAGTTTTATTTCAAGTCCATTGTCCCCTCCCTCCCTGGTTGTGGTATATATTTTTATGAATTGTTTAGTGGTGTAGCTACTTTATAAACTACTGCCAGCTTCGCTCCTAGCCTCTAGGGGCTTTGCCTATAAAAAAGAATAATCCATTACTCGGGAATAGTCCTTTTCGCGGCAACGCCCCTTAAGGGGCGATTCGTCGTAATTTTAAAATGGCTTTAGGAAGGTTATTTTAGGTTAAGTTAGGTTATATTGGGTTAGGTGATTGCTCCACAGGGTTAGACAATTGGCCCCGCAGGGGCTAGAAATAGGAGAAAAGCTACTGTAAAAAAAAACGAAAAATCGCCCCTTAAGGAGCGTTGCCACGAAAGGGAATATACCCCATTACTATAATATGACGTCATTTGGGATACTTTGTCTAAAAGTTTTTTAATTTATCCCTTTTTTTATAGGCACTATTATGAGCTTCCTAAGATTATCTAAACATGATATATATAGATAAAATAATATTTTTTACAAGTTTCACAAAAAGCATAATATAAAACATTTAACTCAAATGAAAAATTAACTTAAAAGAGATGTTATAAAGTAGTTCCGCAGAATAAAATTCATGATCTTTACATAAAAAGAAAGTGGAAATTTTAATCTTAGACGTACTTTCAATGTTTCTTTTTTAATTAAATGCGGATTTTTTTTATTTAGAATGTCGATTAAATAGAATTATAGATGTTATGTCTTTGAGAAAATATAAATTTAAGTATAAAATAGTTGGGGAAAAAAAGTAAAACAATTTTGATAAATCAAAGTTTTTGTTGTTTGGCCTGTAACAAACTTTGCAAACATGTTGGCAGGGCTCGGCAGCCAATCACTTTTTTATAAGGGCTTAACTACCACACTTGTTGTTGGCAGGGCTCAGCATCAGTCCCATATTGTTAATAGGGCTTGGCAGCCACTCATATTATTGGCAGCTTTCTGCAGCTATCCATGATTAAGAGGCCAAGATGCGATTTATAGAAAGAAAGGACGGTTTGACTTATTGTTGGTTGTAAATAAAAATTTATAAAAAATTTAAAAAAAAATGGCTGCTGATATCAGTTGTTTTAATAGCAGCTGTAGCAGCAATTTATTCATGCCAACCTGCCATTGGCTGCAAATTGTCTAAATTTTGCGGCTGCTGCTGAGCTCTACAAGTCGGTACAACATTTTATCTGAACACAATGGCTTAAAATACATATAGGGAAGAAAATTAATTGGAAAAAAAAACTTTATACTACTCAAAATATAATAATTTGTGTACTAGCGGAAAAGCTTTAGGTCAAGAATATTTACGAAATTAATCAAAGAAGATGATTAAAGTCCCTCCACTGATTATGACGTCATACGATAGAATAGCCAATGAGAGGCCAGTATACACTGAAATTGACCAATGTTAAAATTTATGCTGGCCTCTCATTGGTTATTTTATCGTATGACGTCATAATCTGTGGAGGGCCTTTAATCATCTTCTTAATCAAATATTTTTTTTAGCTTTAAGATTTTGTTCTTTTTTAGTATATAGTACTTGTAATCAAAAATAGATAAAATGATAAATTCTCAAGATTAATTATTCTGTCTCAGAAAAGTATTTCTAAAATTGCAATCGTAGCAGTCGACACATAATTAAATCTGTATGTTTGTTTGTCTGTCTGTCTTTCTGTCTGTCTTTCTGTGTGCCTGTTTGTATGTCTGTCTCTGTTTGTCTTTTTGTCGAAGCTTTTTATAGTGCCAAAAAAAACTGACGTCATACTGGCCTATAATTGGTCAATCAAAGTGTATACTGGCCTGCCATTGGTGATTTGTGTATTGGCCTATCATTAGTCACTTGTATTGTATGACGTCAGTTTTTATAGGCACTATAAACAGCTTCCCTTTTTGTCAATCTGTTTTTCCGTCATACAAAAACATTTTGGCAAAAACATGATTATTCCAGCATCTTTATATGATAGATGTCTGAACTTCATTGTGGCGATTCTTCAAACCATACTTTTTGACGAAATCGTTTATAAGTTCAATCCCAAATTGTAGGAAAGCCTTGCTTCTAATAACTAAAATGTTGAAGGAAAATGACTAAACTTTGTTGAAAAGTTTAATAATGGTGTAATTTATAGGTATGTTCATGTACTTTCAAACTGAATATTAAATTTTCAATATTACTCATAATTCTTTATAGTCTCAACTAGCAGCTGCGCCCCTAGCATCTAGGGGCTCTGTATTTAAAAAATAGCCTAAAATCATCCAAGGACTTAAAATCGAAAAATTAAATTGCCTTAAGCCAGGACCTATGTGAAGGTTCTCTAAAATGGAAAATCCAATTGGTTCAGTGGTTAGCGAGATATTAAGCTACAGAAAAAAATACAGTACTACTTTATATAATAGGATAAAGAAAAAATTATAATGTGTTGATAAGTTTTGTAATTACAGAAATGCATAAGTAAAACTTAGTATCTACTTACTGTACAAGGTGTTTAGGGATAAGACGTTTTCATTGTCTCCTTATGTATTGTCCATTAACCCCCCCAATTATACCTCCTTGGCATAATTCTAAATTAATCAAAATTTAAACAAAAACCGTCCAATATTTTGGTAAAAAATCTACGAAATTAAAAAACAGGGTACATTTCCTTTCGTGGCAACGCTCCTTAAGGGGCGATTCTTTGTTTTTTAGCTTTACTTCTATTTCTAGCACCTGCGGAGGGCTCTAACCCTGCGGAGCCAATAGCCTAACCCTGTGGGGCAATCACCTAACCCAATATAACATAACCTAACCTAAAATAACCTATCAAAAGCCTTTTTGAAAATACCACAAATCACCCCTTAAGGGGCAAAGCCACGAAAGGGAATATACCTCAATTTTTTTCTCAAAAGCAAGAGATAAGATTTAATCATTCATTTAAAAAATATATTCTTAAACATTGAAAAGATCCATAGGAAAAACATTTAATAATTCTTATGCCAATATTTATATTACTACGTAAAAGAATGTTTTTTTCCTTCTTAATTTTTAATTCTTTTTAGGAAAAGAAATGGTTGTTTTCTGATGAAATTTAATCTTTACTTATAAATTCGTCTGATATTATAATTCTTAAGTTTTTATCTTTTTTTTGTGTTTATATGAAGAAGCTAAAAGTTAAGATTATGACTAATACTTTATTTATTTGCCTCAATTTTAATTACATACATAAAAATTAAGATAAAATTATATTCTTATAATACAGTAACAGGATGTCTCTTTATCTGTTTGTCTAAACCGCTGAACCGAATGGGTTTACAGGAAAGCTTCTCATGGATCCTGGGAAGGTTCATAGCTATTTTAGGGAGGGTACCACCATACTTCGAAATGAAAAAAAACCTGCCGCTAGTTGATTAATATAACATTAGAGAGAGACTTATGTTGATATGTTTATAGCATAAAACAGAAAACTAACAGTAAAAGAAACAGATAATATAATATCAAATCTCAAAATATTTGACTGTTTTCAAACCTATTCTCTTATACCGAAACTAAAAACTCTTATGAGAATTTTACATTAAATTAAAGGGAAAGAAAATGAGAATTGAAAACAGAAAGGTGTTTCAGTAAAACCGAAAAAATTTCATACCCAATATTATCAACCAACAACCAAAATATGTTCTATTGCACAACTTTTATCTGAAAGTTCTAACAGTGCATATTATTGATTTGCGCCAGTTTAAGGGCCAATGTGGCCCACCAGCTATAACAGCAGTATATAAGTTATAGTAGTCACAAATTACATAGTTTTACAATAAATTGGTAAAAAGATATTTGTTGTTTTAAATGAACAATTGCCATTATTGTTTTTAAAAGAATTGGTGTTAGAAGAGCAGCTACTCTATAATTGTTGCTTGTTTGTTCTTCTGTCTGAAACTAAAGACGGTTATCAAAGATATAACTTTTATTTACAACTGTCTACATTCAGTATTCTTTCTATAAATACCAGCGGTTGCTCCCCTAGCATGTAGGGACTCTATAATCGAAGGGTTAGGGATTGGCAAAAAAATATCCTGTAACCAATACGAAAACCTGAAATTAAAAAAGATTAAAACCATCCCAATAATTAATTCTAAAAATAAAATAGCCTAAAACTATCCTAATACTAAAATCCAAAAATAGAACAGCCTATAACCATCATGGGACTTATGTGAAGCTTCCCTTAATGGAGAACTCAATCAGTCCAGTAGTTATTTAAATCCTAAGCTTCAGACAAAAAAACTCACTACTTTATATAATAGGACTACAGATCTATAGTATAGATGTATATACAGACAACTACCTCCCTTCATTTTTCAAATACCTTCTTCGTTTGCTTCTAAATTATTTTTTGCTACTTGGCTGTGTTAATATAAGCGACACCATTAGTTGATTTTCAATGACCCAATAGAAAGGTTGCAAAAGGTGATTGCGATGGGGAGATACAGTTATTTAACACTTTCTCCCTCTAGTGTTTTACTCTAATAATAGGACAATACTTTTTTTCTTAATAAACAAAATCCTTTTTATTAGTTAAGTTGCTGCGCTACTTATTAACATAATTATCCTTGTATTTAGAATGAGTATGAATGTGAGCCGCACAGTTCTCAACACACTTGTCAAAACTTCAAATAAAGGTGAATTTTTATTTCTTCTATTTATACAATTTAGGTTACAGGAACATTCAAAATTCAGGGAGAAGACAATAAAAGGCAAAAAAGTGATTACTTATAATAAATAAAATTTTCTAATTACTACATTAGATTTATTGGTAGATAATTTTAAAACAGCTAATTTGTATCACCCAATCGAGATCTAAACAAGGATGACAACATCTATAAGTAGCGAAGCTCATAAATTATGGATGGATATCCGAAAAAAATTAACTATAGAGCAGTTTCATAAAAAAAATATTAAACTAGAAAAAATCACGCAATTGTAAGATTTATAATCAAGGAATTGATCTAGCATCCATCCAATAAGCTTAATGAAACTTTGTGGGGATATGCAAATCCCTAAAAATAATAGCTTTCTATCTCGAATGGGAGTAAAGAAAATCATGAAAACTTAAAATTCTATAAATCGAACTAACACCCCCACCATTAGGCAATCATCAGAAGAACTTAATAAAAGTATGCAGTATATTAAAGTATTTAATCCCTGAAAATTTCAGCCATCTATCTTGAATAGGAGTTAAGAAAATCCTAAAAATTTTAAAATGCAGGAATCAATCTAGCACCCCAATCAATTGACGAATCTTAATAAAACTTGGTAAAATTATGAAGAATGTTAACATATTTAAATCCTGAAAATATTAGCCTTCTATGTTTTATAGGAGCTGAGAAAATCACGTTTCCCCCTTTCTGTCTCTGACGGATAGATGGATGGACATTTCGAATTAGAGTAGCTACGCTACTAAAAAGGTCGCCAAAGCTTTTAAGCCAACGAGCGAGAAAATGAGAACCAGCTTATTTTACACTACAATGCCCCTTCCTCCCTGACTATTTATATTACAGACAATACGACAGACCATGTGATCTGTAAAGTATAATCAATTTGTCAGGGTATTATCTTCATAGAATATTGAAGCCTTATGACGGATAGACATCAAAATATATTGAATAGATTCGCTTCTAGATAGCTATATACTGTCAAATATTTTGTTATTTATCTTATGTTTATATCTGACAATGGTGCCAGGGGTCTATAGGGATAAGACAATGGCTGACAAATTTATGTATATTAACAATAATGATGCACACAATTACCCCTTCTGTAGATTACAATTAGTGGTTGAGACGTTTGGATACTCAACTTTATGAACTAACCAAACAAAATTCAATAAATGTCCCCTATGTTTTTAAGCCAACGAATAACCTTATCATTAAACTTTGGGGACTAGTGTAATAAACAGACCAATGTCCCCTCCCTCCCTGCACTGGTGCACAGTCAGGGAAGCAGGGAACAATAGAAGATAAATTAAACTTCCCTAAACAAATTTAATTTTCTTCATGTTTTAGCATGAACCATTTGGTTACGAAAGAAAAAAAAGATTAATTTTGTTAAACTTTCTACTCAATAATGTTGAACTGCCAAGGAAAGGTTACTTAAAATAGGAATGTAGATGTTTTATCTATTTATCCTACAGCCCTGAGAATCATATTTTGTAGAAATGTAATTGATATTATTATATTGTTCAATATTTCAGTATTTTTCCTATTTCATTTGAACCTCCACAAAATAAATGATTACCTTATGAATGTAAAATTATTTCAAAATGTAAATGATTATATACAGCATTTTTCAGTACTGTCAGTAACTGATTCGGAATGATTCCTCAATATATTAAATTAGTCTAAAGCTTGTAGCTGTCTACATTGCCCTAGCAATAGGTAGGACAAAAGCAGTGACACTAAATACAGCTACTAAATAGCAACAAGGGAGGTAAATCGTGAGAAAAAAATCAAATAGAAACAGGAAAATGTATAAACCCATCAATACTATTAAAGAAAAAGAAATATTTTCAATCCTCCGGGGGGGGGGGGGGGGGGGGGGGGGGGGGGGGGGGGGGGGGGGGGGGGGGGGGGGGGGGGGGGGGGGGGG